>CAUYQG010091750.1:0-22503 GCA_963574415.1 Tarsius wallacei
GCGATCCTTCCGCCTCAGCCTTCCAAGTAGCTGGAACTACAGGCGCGCGCTACCACGCCCGGCTAATTTTTTGATTTATTGTAGAGATGAGGTCTCGCTTGCCCAGGTGGGTCTCGAACCCACGGGCTCAGGCAATCCACTCACCTCAGCCTCCCAAGGCACGGGATTACAGGCTGAGCCACCGAGCCCGGCTCATACTGCTTTCTTAAAATTCCAGGACTTGATTCAGGTGCCATCCAGGCATTTGGTTTTGAACATTCCCTCCACCCCTGCCAGCCTTCATCATAGCCTCTTCTCCATGACATGTAGTCTCCTTAGGAAAGTGTCCACTGAGGTCCCCAGACCCCAATGTTGATGAGTTTTGGCGACTAATGAACACTATTGCCAATCAGTCAACTTCCATCTTAACTGACTCGTTGTAAGCAATTAAAAGACAAGTCGTATCATTGGGTTTCCAGGCAGAGTGCCACCGAGTTGTGGTGAGCTTTTCTTTCCCTTGTTTTCGATACTGTTTACGTGCATCAGTATTCTGAGTCTCCCAGGTGGTTCAGCAACTTCCCTAGTCCCTTCCCACCCTCCACTGAGTTCAAAGATCTCAGAAAAAAGAACTCGCCCTTATAATGGAATGAACAAAATAGCTTCCCTCCATTCCCTCATTAGCTGGAGAGAAATTTGGGGATCAGAGAGAAAACTATCTGGGGGTAACTCCAACATACCAGAGGCTTTCATTCTTGGGGCATGTGGTGCTCCTGTGTAGAGAGAACAGGCCGGGAGGAGGGCTCAGGGCCTTTAGGACAACAGTGGAAGAGTGAAGATTTTGCACTAAGTCCACATATGTGAATAGAAAGGACATGTGTTCCCTGGGCTTCCTGGGGGGGTGGGTGTTAGACTATTTAGCTGTTGGAAGAAAATTAGCATATATGTAAGTGGGGTGGGTTGCCCCTAAGTCACTGAGGAGAGAGCTGGTCCCCACCACTGCTGATGGGGAAAGACAAAACTAGCATTGACCTACCCTGTACCGTTTGCTCCCCATGCCCACCAATTCCAACTCCTGGGTCTAGTGAAGGTCATGTCTCCCCCCAGAGTCAGGGGAATCCAGAGCAAAGACCCATTAACATTTAGTGGATACCCAAGGCTACAGGAATTGGCAGAAATAAGGAAACCCTGAGCCTATGACCTCATCAACCTGCTCACCTGCACCTGCTTCTGCACTCCTGGGACCAGCTCCCTTCTGCAGCCAGAGTGATGGTTGGCAGATGCTACCTGCTCACATCACTCTACTTGCAAACCATGGGCCTCCTTTACGTTCCCCAAATCCTTCCTCAGGGCATTTGCACACGCAATCCACTCTAACGGGACCATTTTTCCTACTTCTTCACATACAGCCCTTTTCCTGCGTCTACTTAATTCTTACTTTTCTAATTTCAGTGGGCCTCAGGTGCTCTGAATGGAATGAATCACAGTCTTTCTTCCATCACACTCTTACCAATGGCTCATGCATGGCTAATTTTTCTATAGTCATTTTTTAATAATGTAAGAAGCACCCACACCACTATCGTCAGTACTAAAGTCATTGTTTCTTTTTTCTCTTCATGTGATGTACATTCCTAGAGTGTGTGTATTTATGTATATGTGTGTGTGTGTGTGTGTGTGTGTGTGTATTTACCTATGTGAAATTTGTGACCCAAGATCCTTGTGACTGGTAATAAAATAGTCCTTTCTCTGTGACCAATGAATTGAATGTGAGCAATGAGAAGCATTGAAGAAATATATATATGTATATAAATCTGTGTTCACATCACAGAATAGATGCCTAATTAAAAAATAAGACACAAAAATCTCTGTGTGTGTATAATTTTTTTAAAATTTGAATTCTTTTTCACTTTAACTTACAGAAAAAAAATCTCATTTTGCATATAATCTATTGGGTCTCTCCTTAGTCTAATATTATGGTGCTAAGATTTATCTCTGTCAGTAGTCAGAAAACACTGGTCTGTGGTCCAAATCTACCTTACTCCCTGTTTTTGTATGGCCCACAAGCTGAGAATGATTTTTGCATTTCTAAGTGATTGAAAAAAATTAAAAGGTATTTGGGATGTGTAAAATTTAATTTTTAGTATCTATAAATGAAGTTTTATTAAAATAGAGCCATGCCTGATTTTTCATATGTTGTGAATGGCTATATTTGCATGAGAGCAGTAGAGTTGAGTAGGTGGCGACAGAGACTGTATGGTCCCAAGACCTTAAAATATTTGCAGACCCCTGACCTACATCATCAAAGGTGATCTAATATTCCATTGTACATTCCTCTACTTCTTCACTGAGTTTTTATTGTTTTAGTTGAGAATATTTGTTATTAACTTCTAGCCTAATTATTTGCATGCATGCATCAGTCTATATGACACTTATTTTTTGAAATTAATTGATATTATCCTTAAGGCATTGCTCCCGGTCAATTATTGGAAATATACTAGGTGTTCTGAGGGGAAAAATATGCATATGCTCTAATGTTGAACTATATACATGAGGGAGGACCCCCCAAAAATGAAATTTATTTATAAAAAATTGTGAATTTATTCTTACTTCAGCCACCTTCAAAGTACTCTGTTTGATGTGATGCACCTATCGAGATGCTTTTTCCACCTCTAAAAACAGTTTTTGAACTCGTCAGTTTTGATGTCTCTTAGTGCTTCTGCCGTTTTTTGTTTCACCTCTTCCACATCAGCAAAATGTTTCCCTTTGAGGACTTTTTTTTAATCCCAGGAAACAAACCAAAAAAAAGTTGCTCAGGGTGAAATCAGTTGAATAGGGAGAGTGGGACACAGGGGTGATGACTATTTGGTCAAAAACTGCTGAACACTCAGCATGGGGTGGGCAGATGCATTGTCATGGTGGAAGAACCAGTCACCTGTTTGCCACAACATGGGATGCTTCTTCCACAAATTGTGACGCAACCTTCTCAAAATGTACAGGTAAAAACCTTGGTTGACCACTTGATCCAGAGGAACAAATTCCGAGTGTCCTACAAGTGACCCACCCTTCAAAAGATAACTCCATTTTGGGGGGGTACCCCCTTGAATTCATTAGCCAAGCTTGTTCATTGAGTTTTACAGACCTCCTATATCCTTGATGATTCTTTCCCTTGTCTAATGGGTCATTTAAAAACAAAAAAATTGCCTGAGCCCGCGGGTTCGAGACCCGCCTGGGCAAGCGAGACCTCATCTCTACAATAAATCAAAAAATTAGCCGGGTGTGGTAGCGCGCGCCTGTAGGTCCAGCCACTTGGAAGGCTGAGGCGGAAGGATCGCCGGAGCCCAGCAGGTCGAGGCTGCGGTGGCCGGGAGCGGCCACTGCACTCCAGTCTGGGCGACGGAGTGAGACGCCAACTCAAAAAAAAAACAAGAGGTGGGGCCTTAAAGAGGTGACTGGGTCATGAGGGCTCCTCCATTTGTATGATATCAAAACCTTTATACGAGAGGCTTCCTTCCTTCAGGGTTCTGCTGGCTTGCCCCAAGCCCTGTGGGAATGTTATATTTCTCCCCTCTGGAGAATGTGGCAATAAGGCGGCACTTTGGAAGCAGAAAGCAGCCCTCATTAGACAACAAAGCCTGCCGAAGTCTTGATCTTGAACTCCTGTACTGTAAGAAGATAAGTTTTTGCTTTTATGTGAACTACCCAGTCTCAGGTATTTTGTTACAGCAGCACAGAATGGGCTAAGAAATTTTTTACTGTAATTAAGAAAACAGTAGTCATGTAAATGATACTTATTCAAGTTCTGCCTACCTTCAGCTGATGGTAAACACAGGTTACACTTATAAAGTATGATTTTGAATGCCACTTTCTTATTTATCGTCCGTGTGTATGCTTTTTGCTTTCCAAACCTCTAAGGCTCACCTGTTAATTGTTTATAAATGGTAATCTCTCCCATTGCTCCTCCATTTACATAACTTTATGTTCTTACAATTCTCAGTGTTCCTAGAATAGGCACTACCTGATTATTGGTGTTGAAGGCCATTAAAACGTTGCCTCACTGATTTTGAAAGTCCTTAATTTTCACAAGAAGAGACAATAAATAATCTTTGATGACTGTCTACTTTGGGAAAAGGTCTCATGGAACTTTGTGGAATTCAAGAAGTAAATATAAGGTCATGTTCCTCTTCCTGTTAAAACTCAGTTATGGAGATGAGACAAGTGTAAAGGACGCTAATGCTTTCCAACACATAGAAAGTGTTTAAAGGACAGTGGGAAAATTCGGAGTGTGGAACAAGGATGGTTATTCAAGAAAAAATGAGGGTGCTTTTAAAGAAATTTTTTTTTCCACTCAAATGATTTAAAAGTTATGTATAAAACAACTTTGTGGGTGACTGAAAGCAAGAGAGAGAATACAAAGAGAACTGAGAGAATGAAAAGCAGTGA
Source organism: Tarsius wallacei (assembly GCA_963574415.1). Lineage (NCBI taxonomy): Eukaryota > Metazoa > Chordata > Mammalia > Primates > Tarsiidae > Tarsius > Tarsius wallacei. Next base: position 4,417 of record CAUYQG010091750.1, read on the forward strand.
ACTTTAATTTAGCATTTCCTGTTGCGAAGGATTCTGTAAAGCACTTTACACCTGTTAATCAATTTATTATTTATTAATAACTCTGTGAGGTAGGTTTGGTGGTTTCCCATTTTACAGGTTAGGCATTTGAGGTTTAGAGAAGTTAAATTCTTTTTTTTAGCAGCACACAAGTATTCAATAGTGAACTGAGACTCTCACCCCATTAATTCTGACTCTATTTTTTCTTTATATAATATAAAATCATATAAAACATGTGCATAGCCCTAAAAAGACAAACACATATATACTTGGCAATTTTAGTTGCAACTCAGCGAAAGTTGATCTGTATTTTTGAAAAAATTAACATCAGATGAAGAAACCTGATAGATTTCCAAATCTATAGTCAGAATTTGCAATAGCTGTACAGTATTATATGTATTTAGTTTGGGTAAACTGTGAAGATTTTAAACTTTGCTCAAACAAGTTTTGCATTCAATTTTTACATTTACATTTTAGAACCAAAATAGCCCCTTCACTGTGGTATTTCTAGAAAAATAGTGAATACATATTTTAGAAATTAGAGATTTGTAAACTTCAGGTGTTTAACATTTTCAAAGCTTCTTTCCTGAATATTGGTGCTACATTCAAACAAAAACTATAATGACAACTTGTAAGTATGGATAGAAGAGTGATTGTGAAAGGGGAGGGGGATTTGGGAAGAACATTTTAAGAGCTTGGTAATGAGCAAACACTAAATGTGTATAACCAGATATTAAACTGAAAGTTTCGATGTAAACACTGGATGCAACCAAAGCTGATTCCAAGGAAAGTGCGAGACCATAGGCAAGTTACAAAAGACTAATCAGAAACGTGTGATATGCCTTACTCATCTCATACACATCAGGCAGTTGAAGTGTAGGGAAGTTGGTGATGGGTATTTCTTTGAGTACTACTCTGTAAACGCAAAACATAAGAGGCAGATCCTCTTCCTGTCGAGACAGTAGAAAGGGAGATCTCAAAGAGCTTTCCAGGTCTCCTGATTTCATCATTACTACCTGATGGCTTCTGGGAGAATTCAAGGCCAAGAAGTCAGCCCAGCCAACCTGGTGGTGGTGTGAGGAGTGTGCTTACTGTGTAGTGATTGGGCTGCACTTCCAGAGTTTGTGCAGGCATAGAAGATAGAACACATGAATGTTTCAGATGCAGTGCATTGCTATAGGCCCCCTTAGAGCTTGTCCAATAGGGCCACCTAGAGGGGAAGCTGAAGGCGAAGGGTGAGTTTTCTGGGTCTAAGGATGCTTGTGGAATAAAATGGTCAAGAAGTCTGCAGGTGAGATGACTAGTCACAGGGGTCTTTGTAGAAAACATAAAAATGCCCCTTTGAAAGAAGAGGACTGTTTTAAATATCCTTCATGCCACTCCTAATCCCAGTCCAGAAAGGGTCCAAGATAGCAGCTAGGAGTGGGGAAGGGATGTACAAACACGGGAGAAGAAGTCAATTACACTGCCTCCCTCACCCCTTCTCCTGCAGCCTGTAATAGCTAACAGAAGGCCCTATTTGAGAAGCTGAAAAGAAGTCTCAGCTTTGCATACAGATTTCATTTGGATTAATATGTTATTCTGATATTCACACTGCTGATTATACTGTATACATAAAAAAAAAAAAAAAAAAAGCCGGGCTCGGTGGCTCAACCTGTAATCTCGCACCTTGGGAGGCTGAGGTGAGTGGATTGCCTGAGCCCGCGGGTTCGAGACCGGCCTGGGCAGGCGAAACCTCATCTCTACGATAAATCGAAAAAATTAGCCGGGCGTGGTAGCGCGCGCCTGTAGTTCCGGCTACTTGGAAGGCTGAGGCAGAAGGCTCGCCGGAGCCCAGCAGGTCGAGTCTGCAGTGGCCGGGAGCGGCCACTGCACTCCAGTCTGGGCGACGGAGTGAGACGCCAACTCAAAAAAACAAAAAAAAACAACAAAAAAACAAAACTAAAGGACTGTAGGACCTACCTAGGGTTTCATCCAAAGTAACTACCATGGAATAAAATTTCAATCATCAATAGGAAACAAAAGTAAAGCTGCTTTTAAATTACATCCCAGGAGTCCTTCTGAGTCAATATATCAGGTACATGTATTTAGATGATCAAGATAATTTCAGTTAACTCAGAAGGAAGACTTTTCTCTAAGAAAGTTGATAGGAAGCCGGGCTCAGTGGCTCAGCCTGTAATCCCGCGCCTTTGGGAGGCTGAGGTGAGTGGATTGCCTGAGCCCGCATATTCGAGACCCACCTAGGCAACTTGGCGAGACCTCATCTCTACACTAAACCAAAGATTAGCCGGGCGTGGTAGCGTGCGCCTATTGTTCCAGCTACTGGAAGTCTGAGGCAAAAGGATCGCTGGAGCCCAGCAGGTCGAGGCTGCGGTGGCCGGGAGCGGCCACCGCACTCCAGTCTGGGAGACAGAGTGAGACTCCAACTCAAAAAAAAAAAAAAAAAAAGTTGATAGGGCTGGAAGTTGGTTTAAATAGAGGATCATGAATGTCAGGCTAAGACATTTGGACGTTTTTATAGGAAGTGAGGAATCATTGAATATTTAAGTATAATAGGTAATACAACTGTTATGACAACACTTAGTACTATTTTTTAGTAATGACATGCATTGATTCCAGATGGAAATAAAGAAAGCAATAAAAAGTCCTGGAAATGCTAAATACATGGGTAAATAAAGATTTTTTTTGGTTTCCAAATATCTTTTAAGGTTTAAGTATATGTGGCATCAAAATAAATTATAATGATAGAAAAATAATGTACTATTAAAAACTCAATAAAGGAGAAAACTGGAAAATAAAAACATTGATTATCCAAAAAAAGGTCAGAAAATGACATAAAAAGAAAACAATAAATAAAAGGCCAAATAGACATCAAATATTAAAATGGTGATTAATCATTGAATTTATATGTTGTTTTTAGCCAGGTATGGTGGCTCACACCTATAATCTCAGTGTTTAGGAGACAGAAGGGAGAGGATAGCTTGAGGTCAGGAGTTCAAGACCAGTCTGGGCAACATAGTGAGACTCTGTCTCCATTAAAAATAAAATAAACAAAACAATTAGCCAGGTGTGGTGGTGCGTGCCTGTAGTCCCAGCTACTAGGGAGGCTGAGCAGATGGATTACTTGAGTCCAGGAGTTGGAGGTTGCAGTGAGCTATGAAATAGTAGTATGTTTCCAATAGGGGAATTGTTGGGTCATATACCCAGAGGAACTCAGATCATTCTACAAAAAAGATACCTGCACATGTATGTTTGTTGCAGCTCTATTCACAATAGCAGAAACATGGAAACAAACATGTTGCCTATTGAAGCTGGACTGGATTAAAAAATGTGGCATGTATACAAAATGGAATATTATGCAGCCATAAAGGACAAACATATGGACTTCGCAGCAACTTGGATGGATTTAGAGTTGACCATACTCAGTGATCTAGCACAGAAACAAAGAACAGAGTACCATATGTTTTCACTCATAAGCAAACCTTGAACAATTATTATAATACTTTAAGAAAGGGAATGGCAAACTGAGAATCCCTAGTGGTAAGCTGTCATGGGAGAGAGGGTGGGATTGGCAGTTGAGGAAAACTGCTAGGGGAGGGAGGAGCATACCTCATCAACAAGGATGCCGGCATAATCAACGTTTGTATACCTAACCCTGAGTTGTACCCCACATCTTTATGATTAAAAAAGAAAGTAATTTGAACTGATTTATAATGACAATATATCAAGTTTGTGGAATAGAACTAATTTTATAACTGGAACAGTGGTTCTTACCTAGGTGATATTTGCCTGAAAGGGAACAACTGGTAGGTAATCTCTGAAGATAGTTTTAGTTGTCACAACTGAGGGGAGGGAGTGTTACTATAATCTAGGGAATAGAGGCCAAGGGTGCTGTTAAACACACTACAGTGTACAAGACAATCCCACACCAAGAAATTACCTGGCCCCAAATGTCAATAGTGTCAAGGTTAAGAAACCCTGATTTAGAGAAAACCCTGATACTTTATTTAAAAAGAGAGACTGAATATCAATGATCAAAACATTCATCTGAAAAAGCTGACATAAGAATAACACATTAAACCCCCAAAAATCAAAGAACAAAAGTGAAAAAAATAAGTGCAAAATTAACACTATAGAAAGAATCAACAAAACTAAAATTTTATTCACTGAGAAGAATAAAAACATAGTCAAACCTCTAGCATTAGTGGGAAAACAAACACAAATAACTAATATCAGGAATTAAAAAATGGGATATCAGTTTGGTTCCTCCGGCCATTAAAAAGGTAGCAAAAAGATATAAATGACTTCAAAATTTGAATATAATTGACAATGTGCTTGCAAAACACAATTTACTAATGCTGCCAGAAGGAGTAAAACATCTGAACAGAGTTGCGTGTTAAATTTTCTAATTAAGTTGTTAGAAACATGGAGATATTTCCCAATGTGATTGGTTTTTTGAGGGTAGCATAATGTTGACACCACATGTCAAGGAGAGTACAAAAAATAAAAATTGGAGGGCTAATTTTGCTAGAAAATACATACAAACTTTTTAAACAAAATGTTAATAAATGCAATCCAAGAATATATCAAAAGGAAATCACAACCAATTGAAGTTTACTTCAAGAATGCAAGATTGATTTAACAACTTGACGCTTTTTTTGTTGTTGTTGTTGTTGAGTCCAGGTCTCAGTGTAGTGGCGTGATCACTGCTTATTGCAGCCTTGACATTCTGGATGCAGGCGTTCCTTCCACCTCAGCCTCCCAAGTAACTAAGATAACAAGAGTATGCCACCATGACCAACTAATTTTTTGTAGAGTTGAAATCGTGCTGTTGCCTATGCTGGTCTCACACTCTTGGGCTCAAGCAGTCCTCCTGCCTCTGCCTCCCACAGTGCTGGGATTACAGGCATGCACGTGGACCAACTTAACAAATTTTTACTGTAATAAATCACATTGACAACAAAAGGAGAAAAACCATATAACTCAACCCCAAAAGATAAAATTAAGTGCCCATCTATGGTTAAAAACACAACATTTAGGAAACAAGTATTATGATTTAACTTTCTTATTGAGATAGAGGTAATCTACAGAAACATGCAACAAACAATACTTCATGACAAAATACTAAAATCTACACCCTGATGTTAGAAATGAGGTAAGAATATTTATTAAACTTATATTTATTAACATAATATAGGAGGTCTTTGCCAGAAGGCAAAGCACCGTTGTTATTTGCAAATGGCATGACTGTATGTGGGGAACATTTTTAAATTAGATAAAATATCAGAATTATTAACTGAATTTTTCATGGTTACCTCATGCAATGCAAACATAAAAAGCAATTATTATTATTTGCCTAATAACCTACTTGGAAATTTTATAAATTATACTATTTATAATAGAGTATAAAATACCAAATTCCTAGAAATAAATCTAAGAAAAGTTGCACCAAAACTCTGCATAGAAAACTATATTATTGAAAGAAATTTTAAGAGACTTACTAAAGAGAGGGATAGTCCATGTCTATTGTTTGGAAGACGCAAGTATTATAAATATGCTGATTCTCAACAAAATGATCTGTAGTCTATGCAAGCTCAAATAAAAATGTCAACAGGATATTTTCTAAAAATTGACAAGCTGTTTTAAAAATTTATATGGAAATGCAAAAGACCAAAAATAATTAAAATCTTGAAAAATGAAGTTGGTGGCCTTTCAATAACTATTATTATGACTTATTAAAACATTACAAAAATTTAGCAATATGGATTAAATAGACCAGAAAATTGAATCAAATAGACCAGAAAAATATTTTCACAAATAGAATAAACAGATTTATTTCTGAATTGCAATTACAATGCAATATGAAAAAAATTATGGAAAGAACATTTAATATATATCCTCTTAGCAAAATTTAAGTGTTGCTATAGTGTTAGCTATCAGCTCTCTGCTTTAGAGCTCCGGAACTTATTTTTGCATAACATATCCTCTAACCATCCGTATTATCCCTCCCCCAATACCAATACCCTGGCAACCACTACTCTCTTCTCTGCTTTGTCAGTTTGATTATTTTAGATTTCACATATAAGTAAGGTGGTGTAGTATGTGTCTTTCACTAACCTATCACATTTAACATCCCCCAGGTTCATCCAAGTTGTTGCAAATGGCAGGATTTTCTTCTTTTTAAGGTAGAATAAATGGTATTCCATTGTGTGTGTGTATGTGTGTACACACATTTATACACACAACAGTTTCTTTACCCATTCATCCATTAATGGACATTTAGATTTTTTCCATAGCTTGGCTATTGCTAACAGTAGGACAATAAATATGGGAGTGCAGCTATCTCTTTCAGATATCTTTTTCAGATCTTGATTTCAATTCCTTTGAATATGTAGCTAGATGTGGGATTGGTGGATCAAATGGTAGTAGTTCTATTTTCAGTTTTTTGTTTTTGTTTTTAAGGAAACTCCATATTGTTTTCCACAGGGGCTGTACAATTTTACATTCCTACCAACAATTTACAAAGGTTTATTTTTCTCCAGATCCTTGCCAATTTAAATAATAGTCATTCTAACAGGTGTAAAGTACTATGTCATTGTGGTTTTGATTTCCCTGATGATTAGTGATGTTGAGTATATACCTATTGACTACTTGCATGTCTTCTTTGGAAAAATGTCTATTCAGGTCCTAAGCCCATTTTTTAATTTAGTTATTTGGGTTTTTTTTTTTTTTTTTGCTATTCAGATGTATGAGTATCTTCTATATTTTGTTGTCTATGATGTAAGAGAAGGGTTCAAATTGCTTACAAAACTAAACATACCCTAAATGAATGATTCAGCAATTGTGCTCTTCAGTATTTGTTGGAAAATGTATGTCTATACAAAGCCTGCACCGGTGAATGGATAAATGAACTGTGGTACATCCAGACAGTAGACTATTATTCAGCACTAAAAAGATGACCTATCAAGCCATGAAAAGACAGGGATGAAACTTAAATGCATATTACTATGTGAAAGAAGACAATCAGAAAAGGCTACATACTGTAAAATTTTAACTATGACATTCTGAAAACAGCAAATCTATGAAGACAGTAAAAAGTTCAGTAGTTGTCACAGATGGGGGATAGAGATGGGGTGGTACAAAGGACTTCTAGAGTGGTAAAAGTGCTCTATATAATGATGAATATGTCATTATACCTTTGTCAAACCCATAGAATACACAACAGTAAGAATGAAGTCTAATGTAAACAATGAACTTTGGGTGATGATGATGTATCAATGTAGGTTCATCAGTTGTAACTCTGGCGGGGGAAGTTTATAGTGGGAGAGGCCAGGCATGAGTACATGGGAAATCTTGGTACCTTCCTTTTAATTTTGCTGTGAACCTAAAACTGCTCTAAACAAATAAGTTCTTTTTTTACTTGCTAATTTGTTTGAGTTCTTTGTAGACCCTGGATCTTAGTCCTTTCTCAGATGTATAGTTTGCAAATATCTTCTCACATTCTATAGGTTGCCTGTTTGCTGTTGATTATTTCTTTTGTTGCACAGAAGCTTTTTAGTTTAATTAAGTCCCACTTATTTTTGCTTTAGTTGCATTTGCCTTCGGGGTTTTAGCCATAATTTTTTACCTAGGTCAATGTCCATAAGAGTTTTTCTTAGATTTTCATCTAGGATTTTTATGGTTTCGGGTCTGACATTTTAAGTGTTTAATCCATCTTGAGTTGTTCTTTGTTATGGGGAGGAATTAGGAACCATTTCATTTTTCTGCAGGTAGCGATCCAATTTTCCAAACACCATTTGTTGATAAGGTGTCCTTTCTCCAGTGTCTGTTTTTGTCTGCTTTGTCAAATATCAGTTGGCTGCAGGTATTTGCAGCAACATCATCATACTAAATAAACTGACTCAGAAATGGAAAACCAAACACCGCATGTTCCCATTCATATGTGAGAGCTAAATGGTCACAAAGATGGATATAACAGACACTGAGGACAACGATAAGGAGGGAGATGAGAGGGTGTTAGAGTTCAAAAACTACCTATGAGGCACAAGGTTCACTATCTGGGGCATGGGCCACATGAGACCCAATCCCACCACCACAGAATAGTGCATGTAATGAATACTCATGTATACTCCCTGAATCTAAAATAAAAATAATGTAAAAGTAAATCCTTTTAAAAAGTAAGCAAAATAATCTATAGTGATATGTGTTGTTGATCTATTGGTACATGACTAATTGACTCAAAACTTAGCAGCTTAAAAGAAAAAAAACATTATCACTTACCGTTTCTACAGAATAGAATCTGGCGGTACTCTTGGTGATTCGAGCCCATGGTCTGCCATGCACACAGTCAAGCTATCAAACAGGACTAGAGTCTCAGAAGTCTTGATGAGTGAAAGTAGGCTCACTCAATTGACTTGGCTGGAGGCTTCAGTTCCTCATCTTATTGACCCATTCATCGGACTACTCATAACTTAGCTTCTCCCTGAGTCGAGTGATTCATTTATGTGAGAGTGAGGGAACCCAAGACAGAGCCAGTCTTCTCATAACTGAGTATCAGAAGTGACATATGATCAACTATGTTATATACCATTGATTACATGAAGCAACTCTGGCACAACGTAGGAAGGAGCTATAAAAGAGTGTGGTTACCAGGCAGGGATCAATAGGAGCCATGTGAGAGGCTACTACCACAAGATACAAATCAAAATAGTGATTGCCATTGCTAGTTGAGTAATGACTAGAAGGGAGAGGACTTTGGTGTCTTGGCTATATCTACATCTAAGTGGTGATTACTTAAATACGTACACATTATAATTAATATATGTATTTAAAAGTTGTGTATTTTTCAGATGTATACTACATGTTGTAAAAACCAAGAAAAACATTTTGAAACATTCTTTTTGGGAACTTCTCATGGCTCTGATCATATCAGTTTTCCAGTGCTAAATCACATACGCACATACATTTCATCTTTTGTTGTTTATTCCATCTTCTACTTTTTACATCTTTTGACAGTTTGCTTGTATCTATACTCTTTGCCACATTAACGCAAAATTCTTAATGGCAATTGCAAGAGGTCTCCACAGAAGCTGCTGTTTTTTATTCTGAGCAAGACAGTTCTTTGTTTTGTGGGATTCTCTGGTATTGGACATTTATCATTCCTGGCTTGGGGTGAGGGTTGGTCAGCAGATGGTCAGGGATGGGTCTGGGTAGAAACAATCACTCTACAGCAGGATTGGCAGGCTTTGTCCATGCAGGATGAGATAGTAATATTCTTTGGCTCTGTGCACCACATGGTGTATGTTATGGCTACTCAACTCTGCTGTTAAAAAGAGGAAGGCAGTTATAAATCATATGTAAACAATGGGCATAATTGTGTTCTAATAACACTTTATTTACAAAAATAGTCAAACGGGCCATTTTTGTCATATGCAACACACTGTGCTGAAACCTGCTGTAGATGGAAGTTCAGTGCACTTTTCATTCAATGTTGCTTCCTACAGATCAGTCTGTCCAAGGCCTTCTGATATTTTATAAACTTTGGCTTGCACTAGCAGTATTTTCAGACATTCCTCAAACTTAAGATTCCATTTTATTACTCTATTTTAAACTTCAATTGGTTGTGGTCTAGTGATATCATACAATGAAGTAATTTTAAAATAAACATAATGTCACATCAAAAAGAAATGTCATTTTCTACCTAATCATTACAAATATCTATAATATGAAAAAAAAAAAAAAACCAATGTGCACTTTGGCTTTTGTGGGGCTAATGCTAATAAACATAAACTCTGTATTCCCAGGCTTTCTATCTATATTGTGCACTTGGATTAAGTATGGAATTACCTAGAGAAATTCAAATAAAATAGCAGAACTTTGGGTCATGGCAATAGTGCATCTTCTTGCCCCAAGAGAAGGCAATGTGACTTACTTTCAGATTTGCTAGGTGGGAATTCACTCCAGCTTTTATATTCCCATGATCATTTGGCACAGTATTTTAACATTGTAATAACTTTATCCGCAGAGTTGAAAAATATAAGTCCCTTGGGTTAATCATAAACAGAGTTGTCCTTGGTAGAAAATATCTTTCATTTCAAATATTCAAAAAACACAGAACAACGTAATACAGCTTTCTAGAAAAACAGATAGTGGTCAGGTGCTTTTTTCTGTACCCTTGGGAGGAAGATTGACCTCTGCTGATGAGCAAGTTTGGGAATTGAGATGCCTGTTTCCCTCTCGGCTTATCATCACTTCATAGTGTGCTCCTGTGAAATTACTTTAACCTTTCCCATCTTAGGTGATGACTTTGCAAGAGCCTCACTCAGAGGTTTTAAAAGCCATTATTAACTTTTTTTGGTAAAGAAATTCTTTGTGATCTTTTAAAGTATCTTTTAAAAAAATCTACTTATATGGGTTCCCTTCTTTTCATGGTTTTGATTGATTTTTTTAGATACTAAGTGGAAAAAAATATTTTTATTTTATGAAATATTCTGTGGCATGAAGAGAAAATGGACAACTGAACAATAGTTAATTTAGAGGCTAGCTGGATTTTCTTTTGGCTGCAAATGATTGCTCTTTATGGGTTCATGGTTTCTGGGGAATTTGGCTGAGGTATGAGTCCTGTTTCTTGAAACTATTTATATAGTCTTGATGCACACATGTGTGAAACATTATAAGAAGACTTCTCCATTTGGGGTAGAGAACAAAGAAAAGTTACCAGGAAAGTAGGTAAGGGAACAGGGGCTCTCATTGGTGAGTTCTGGACAATATGACCCAGCCTGTATCTCCTACATTTTAGGTATCACCCTTTTTGGGAGGCTTCCCATTCCAATTGACCTCACATGATCATGCTTAAATTTTCATTTCTAACTTGTCCAGAATTCCAAGGATTCTATCTTTAAATGGAAAAAGTCTGAATCCACACACAAATTGCCATACTTGATAGTGCCCTAGACCCTGAGACTGGTTGATCTTTTGTTGATGTGTGAGAAACAGTAACTTTGAAGCATTTCTCTTTTGTCTATAATGGCTTTATAAAAATAGAAAAAATAAAACATTAAAACGTGTGATCAGTACTATAAAATGGAGGCAGAGGTTAAGTGTTCAAAGCATTCTTGGGAAAGGAATTGTATAAATATAAAGTATTAATGTTATTGTGGAAGCAAATTTTCTCATTAACCTCCACTTCTATACCAACAAATACCCTCTAAAAAGCTCATTTTGATCTTTGATCATTTTGCATGGTATCTTGGCAGTCACCTACTAAAACCTTTGGAACTGTGTATACCGCTTGCAAATATTTCATTATAAACTGAGCCTTTCAGCTGGTAAACAGAAAAATTAAGCATGAAAATAAACCAACCCTCTAAACGAAAATATAATAACTAAAGCAAAAGTGAAAAATTTTAAGCCAAACTTCACCAACTAAGTAGCAGTCTAAATCTCCTATCCCATAATAAAGCTCAGTTTATTGGAAAGAGGAAGTCTAGTTTTAGCTCAGGCTTGGTCATTTATCTAAAATGCATAATATCTCTAATTCACGAAGGAAAAGGCCATAGACAATAAGCACAATTGCATTTTTTCTTCCTTTACAAACATATACTAGGGAATCCATACTCTATGTCAAGTTAGCCTATTTAAAAATTTGACTATAAAAGACGATGCTATATTAGTTGATACTGTGTAGTGAAATAAATATGTGGTTTTAAGTTTGCATTAGCACGCCTATAATTTATATTTATTATTTGCCAGTGAAATGTGTGTGTGCGTGTGTGTGTGTGTGTTGCTATTTTCTTGGTTTTGATTCTTGTAATAAATATAAATTAGAAGGTTCCTTTATGCCTCTTGAAAGCAGATTAAATTAGTTGGCATGTCACTGGTACTAACATCACCTCCTCTGAAGTATATTAGCTTTTACGCTGGTTCTAAAGGACTGGCTGTAGCAAATTGAGAATAAAAGATACTGTATTAATTTACATGGAATAACATAATATGAGCAAAAATAGAATAGCCATTGTATGTATTTTCTTTAATATTAACTATCAATACTTAAGATGGCACTTCTTTCCAATCCGTTGATTGTTGTAATCTATCTCCTCATGTTCTTCCTGTATTCCATAACTCATTCTCAAGTGTTTTGTCAAGTATAATTATCATGGAGTTAATATAGAGTATAAGTCCAAATAATAAATTGTATTTAATTCATATTATAACAAAGAAATATGGTCTACCTTTCCTATTACTTTTTGTTGGAAATAATTATGTTTTGCGGAAATATAGGATAAAAATGCTATCTCTACTCAACAACTCATTCACTGCCACATGTTGTACCCTTACTATATGTGGGCAATGTGCCACAAGCACTGTGTTTGGAAACTTTAGTGCCTAAGGAAAATGAGAAATTTCCAAATTCTCTTTTTCTATAAGTAATAGAGGAACAGATGATTTCTGAGGTCCATTGGTCTAATACCCTGAATCTGTATGATTCATCACAAGGAAACTGCCTTAAAAACTCTCTACCTAAAATTAATCTTGGAGTTGGTGCTTTGGAGAAGCAGCAGTTTCTGTTCTCATAAATGTGTGTGTATGCACCTCTGTGATAATCAGACAGCTTGTATACTCTGGAAATGAGATGTCATTACTCTGATCTGATTTAGCATTATATTTTTAGTTTCTTTTTTGTTAGCAACAGCATAGTATCATAATTAACATAAAATGACTAGTGCACGCAATAGTGCCTTGTAGGATTTCAAATCAGTATAAGTTACATACTTATGCTTTATGTACATAGCAAAAACCTCATCCTTACAAGCAAGTTGGTTAAATACTGAAACGAGAACCCAGGTCAATATAATTGAACTCCAAATATCTGAGAATGTATTTATACTACTGGTACCACATAATTTATCATCCAAGAGTTTTAAGAGTAAAAGAAATACTCTTAGTAAATATGTCAGGACAACATTTAAACACTAAGATGTGTATAAACTGAGATGTATGATTACCCTGCTAATTACATATATAGAGTAAAAAATTATCTGCACATTCATGCAAATGATAAAATAATGTACAGTGCAGTAAAATCCAGTAACTTTGACTAAAATAGCCATTATTTTTCTTGAGGGTGTTGGGAAATTATCTAAAACTAAAAGTTAGTATTAACAAATAGTGATATATGTACTCCGAACATCTTTGGAGGTCATTAACCAGTTAAGTGAGTGGATATAATCACTCTGATCCTGCCTCTATTGAAGCATCTATGACTAAAATAAGCATCAAAGAACAACCCCCTCTCTCCCATTTGGAAGTTGATTCTCTCACCAAGTACTGTAGCTTCTGCTGACAGAACTAATATTTCTTCCCTTGGCTTAGACAACATTGCATTGCTTTGTCCAAGTCCTAAGAATTACTTCATCATAATTGAGATAGGTATAAATATTTTAATTCTCACACTAGTCAAACCTGCTTTGACATTCCTAAAGAAAATATCTGTATGTCTTCTTCAGGATTAAACTCTAAATTGACCTTAACTAGAGTATAGTTGGTAAGATAGGATTCACACTGTTCATTGTGGGAAGTCAAATACTAGGACTCAAGTCTTTTAATGCAAACCTCAATATTCTTTCTTCATAGGTGGCCTAAGATCTTCAGTGTATCAGTGAAAGTTAGAATTCTCTTCCATGTATTTAATGTTTCCTAGTTTTCTGTATATAGGTTGTCTTGATTGCATGAAGAGAATTTTCACCCATAGCTTTTGAAGTTCAAAACATTTCAAATCCTGAAATCTCTAAAAGTGATGTGGAATAATCAAACCCTAAAATAAACCCAAGAAAATGGATACTTCCATCACTAATGATGATGTAATTATGTTTGAAATGCTTTCCTTAAGCGGGTATTCATTGTCACAGATCCTTATATTTGGTACAGTTGTATTTATCTCATATTATTTCTTTGTAAAATGATTTATTTTAAAATATTACACTTGAAATTACCTTGTTTTCAGCATTTGAAGAACCAGGATAAGAAATATTGTAAACTTAACTTGTGCATTTGGTGGAAAAAGTAGATGATAGAATCTCATTACAGGAAAACAAGTAAACTAGATTGTCACTTTAAGCGATTTCTTATGGAGGATTTATTCTTTAGCTTGTTATGATCTCATTTTTATAGAAGCAGCTGTACTTATCACACTCTGCCACATCATCAGTCATCCAGCTACTGCAGAGAATTCCCCCAAGCAGCACAAGACATTCATGAGTTTATATTACTGCCATAAATTTTGGGGCTGTAAATTTTTATACAAATAATCCCATGTCTCTTGTATACATTTCACCAATTGGCTAATAACATGATCTCTACCAGGGGATTTCTGGAATGTTTCTATCTTTTAAAAACAATGGCCCAGAGCGCATTTTTACAAATGCTAAAAATCTTCTAAATGAAGTTGGACAATATGAGGACATCTATATGATGGGAAAATAAGATGTACCTTAATTTTACAATTTGATCTGGTGAGTCATTACTTTAGTTGGATGATATGAAAGCAGTATTTGCAAAATGTATAATAAGATTAGTTACATTTGATACAAATTTTTTTAAAGTATACATGGTGTGGCCTTTCAAATAAGAGTGGTGAGTTTCAGGCTATCAAACTCATTTCTCAGTTTCTCTACTGATTTCCAAAGTTGAATAATCTCCATAAAGAAGCCCAGCATTCCATGGTGCCATTCATTAAATAGATGCCAGAATTTTTTGCTGTAGCTATATTTCTTTCAAAATAAAAATAAAAAGTGGGCTGGGCACCGTGACTTTTACCTGTAATCCAAGCACTTTGGAAGGCCAAGACAGGAGAATTACTTGAGCCCAAGAGTTCAAAACCAGCATGGGCAATAACATAGCAAGACCTTGTACCAAAAAAAAAAAGAGAAAGAAGAAATAAAATATTTCTGGTATGATGGCATGTACCTGTAGTCCAAACCTTTTGTCGAAACTACTCCAAAGCTACTCAGAAGGCTGAGGTGGATGAATTGCCTGAGCCCAGGAGATAGAGGCTTTGGTGAGCCATGACTATGCCACTACATTACAGCCTGGACAACAGACCAAGATTCCAACTCAAAAAAATAAAACAAACAAAAAAAGAATGTGCATAAGTACAAAAGTTGGCCCACAGGCTAATTTCTAAATGTACTAATCTGATCGTCTTTTACCTCCATCACTTCAATGACTTATTAATAGAATTTTGCATATTATTCTACAACACTAAAGGTTAAAAGGTTATTTACTATATCTCCCTTCATCAATGACACAATATCCTGTGTTCCTGTGAGTTTAATCTCTGACTATACTAAACCATTGATTGGGTCTCAGATTTTAGTGAAATTAAGAGTGTTTGAAGAACCAGAGAGAATTTTGTAAAAGGGAACATAGATAAAAGACAAAATACATCCTTTTAGAATTGAGGAAGAGATAGTTTTATATTCAGTGTTTTTGATAATTTATAGTGATCTGATTAAATATCGTTATTCCAAAGACAGTCATGATTTTTCAATATTCCAGGTATGATCAACTAAATTAAAGTTTCACATGACTCATATACTACCCTGAATTTTATGTTATTCTGATGTGTCTTCAAGAGCTTAAATTTAGCTGTGGGAAATTGGTCCTGAACTAAATTAGAGCTTAAGTTATGCCTTCTATTGAAATAAACAATGAGGTTACTCCAATAAAGATGTCCTGAAGATAGAGATTAAGTGGATTGTTAGGGTATAGATTTATGTGCATAGTAGAGTTCCATTTGTAGGAAAATGACATACATATGTTTACATATGCTTACAATATTTAGGGATACCTACAAAAAATATTAATTGTGGTTATTTCTGGACTGAAAAGTTAGAGATTGGGAAGTTGTAGTGGTCACTTTACACTTTTTTGTATTACTTGAGCTTTACAATCAAGTATAACCTTGATAGAAAAAATTTTAAGCACAAAAATCAGACAAGACTGGATGTGAACTCATTCAATATTAATATTTATCAGGAAAGCTATCTTTTAAAAATTTTGATTTTAAAATTTAAAATATTTAAATTGGATTTAAAATTTGAAAAAATAATATATTGGGTGATTAGAATGTGTCGACCTGGGTTCATCAATTATAACAAATGCACCACTCTGGTTGGGCACGTTGATCATCGGAGAGGTTATACATGTGTGGTGGCAGGAGGTATATGGGAAACCTCTGTATCTTCCTTTCAAGTTTTCTGTGAACTTAAACTTTGCTTTAAAAAAGTCTTAAAATTGAAATAGATTAATTAGAAATGAAGGGTTAGTCAATATTAGTGAAATTAAAAATAGAAAATCAATAGAGAAAAATCAATGAAACCAAAAGTAGGTTATTGAAAAAGTTTAATAAAATCACCAAGCCAGGCTAGGAAAGAAAAGAGAGGACATATATTGTTAATATTAAGCATGAATAATGGGACATCACTACAGATTCTATGTCCATGTCTGTATTCCAGCAATGACCAAGTGGAATTTGAAATTAAAAACACATTATTGCGAGACCTCGTCTCTACAATAAAAAAAAAAAAAAAATTAGCCAGGTGTGGTGATGCATGCCTGTAGTTCCAGCTACTTGGAAGGCTGAGACAGAAGGATTGCCTGAGCCTACCAAGTCAAGACTTTGGTAGCCATGAGCATGTCACTACATTCCAGCCTGGGTGACAGAGTGGGATCTGACTCAAAAAAAAAAAAAAGAAAGAAAGAAAAGAAACACATTATCATATGCATTATCATTCCAAAATTGAAATACGTAGAAACATATCTAAATGTTAATACATTCAAGATCTGTATGAGGAAAATGGCAAACATTTGATGAATGAAATCAGGGAAGAACTAAATAAGTGGAAATATAGCTCATATTTATACATAGAAAGACTCACTATTGTCAAGCTGTAAGTTCCCAGCTTGATCCATAGATTAATGCAATCCCAATAAAAATCCCAGTGAGTTATTTTGCAGATACTGACAAACTGATTCTAACACTTATTTGGAGGGGCAAACATCCAGAATAGTCACTACAATATTGAAGAAGGACAAAGTTGGAGAACTAACACCACATGACTGCAAGACTTTCCATAAAGTTACGGTTACGAAGACAGCATGATATTGTTGAAAAAATGAACAAATAGATTAACTGAACAAAATAGCTCAGAATAGGTCTACTAAGATCGACTGATCTTTGATAAAGGAACAAAGGCAAAACAATGAAAAAAGATGTTTTTTCAACAAATGGCACTGAAACAATGGGAAATCCACATGCCACACACACACAAAAAGATTACAGACACAGACATAAAAATTAATTCAAATGAATCATAAAATTAAGTGTGAAACACAAACTATAAAAGTTTTAGAAGATAACATAGATGATAACTTAGATTACTTAAGGTATGGCAATGACTTTTTAGATACAACACCAAAGACACGATTCATGAAAGAAAGAATTAAGAGAAGTTGTAATTCACTAAAATAAAAACTTTGTGCTCTGTGCTCATTCTCTTGATGTTGACAACATCAAGAGAACGAGAAGACAAGTAACAGACTTGGAAGAAATATTTGCAACAAACACACCTGATAGAGAACTATTAACCAAAGTACACAAAAGAATGTTAAAATTCAACAATAATTTTAAAAAACACCTGATTAAAAATGAAGTAAATACTTTAACTAGTACTACATCGAAAATATAAATATAGAGATGGTAAATAAGCATATAAAGAGATGTTCCGCCGGGCTCGGAGCTCAGCCTGTAATCCCGCGCCTTGGGAGGCTGAGGTGAGTGGATTGCCTGAACCCGTGGGTTTGAGACCTGCCTGGGCAACTTGGTGAGACTTCATCTCTACAATAAATCAAAAATTAGCCAGGTGTGGTAGCGCGAGCCTGTAGTTCCAGCTACTTGGAAGGCTGAGGTGGAAGGATCGCCGGAGCCCAGCAGGTCGAGGCTGCGGTGGCCGGGAGCGGCCACTGCACTCCAGTCTGGGCGACAGAGTGAGACTCCAACTCAAAAAAAAA
>CAUYQG010091752.1:0-12397 GCA_963574415.1 Tarsius wallacei
GCTACTCCTCTCTCCACTCACGGAAATGCAAAGTTGGAGATTAAGAATGAAAAATCACACTTCACCAGAGAAGATATATGAGTGGCTAATAAGCATTTGAAAAGATGCTCAACAATCATTGGTCACAGGAAAATACAAATCAAAATCAGAATGACACCGGCAGTGAACAACTTGAAAAAGAAATTAAAACAATTACATTTACTATAGCATCCAAAAGAATAAAATACCTAGGATTAAATTTAACCAAGGAAGTAAAAGACTTATATACTGAAAACTATAAAACATTGCTGACAGGAATTTTAAGACATCAAGACATCTTGTGTTTATGGATTGGAAGACTTAATGTTGTGAAGATGCCAATACTGTCTAAAGCAATCTACAGAGTCAGTGCAGTCCCTACCATGACCTTGAATTCAGCAAAGAATTCTTATATATGGCAACAAAAGAAAAACATAGATAAATTGGACTTCATCAAAATTAGTTACAGTTTTGTGCATCAAAGAACATTATCAAGAAAATGAAGATGAAATTACAGAATGGGAGAAAATATTTGCAAATCTTTATCTGATAAAGTTCTGGTATCCAGAATATGTAAAGAACTGTTACAACTCAATAGCAAAAAGACAAATAAACCAATTAAAAATGGGCAAAAGCCAGGCCCGGTGACTCAGCCTGTAATCCCGCGCCTGGGGAGGCTGAGGTGAGTGGATTGCCTGAGCCCGCGGGTTCGAGACCCGCCTGGGCAGGTGAAACCTCATCTCTACAATAAATCAAAAAAATTAGCCGGGCGTGGTAGCGCATGCCTGTAGTTCCAGCTACTTGGAAGGCTGAGGCGGAAGGATCGCCGGAGCCCAGCAGGTCGAGGCTGCGGTGACCGGGAATGGCCTCTGCACTCCAGTCTGGGCGAGAGTGAGACTCCAGCTCAAAAAAAAAAAAAGAATTCGTAGTTTCTTAGAGGTATTTAGTTGCATCTCTTGATGTAGGGTCAAGGCTCTACTGTTCTGGTTTTTATATTATTTCAAAATTCACAGATACAAAATACAACGGTTTATATTCATAACTATATATATGTATAACAAACTCAATATTTTCATTTTCTTTTTAGTCATTTACTTTAGTCTTTTGTATGTGCACACAACTGTGGGAAATATTGTATTCAATGTATTGTAAAGATGTATGTTTTTCTCTACTTTATATCTCCAGAAGGAATTTATGTATTTTAAAAATTTTTTGTTTAGAGACAAGGTCTTGCTGTTGACCAGGCTGGTCATGAACTCTTGGGCTCAAGCAGTCCTCCTCAAATGCTGGGATTACAGGCATGAGCTACCCATGCTTGGCTTTGCTGTTTCTTTATGAGGCTCACTGCTGTACTCATGCCCAATAAAGGAACATCCAAATGGAACTAAGTCACTTTTAGACTTAAGACAGGATATTATGACAGTTTTTTAAATAAAAAATGAAGATACAGCTGGGCATGGTGGCTCTTGCCTGTAAATCCAGCACTTTGGGGGGCCAAACTGAGGAGATTGCTTGAGCCCAGTAGTTTGAAACGAGCCTGGGCAAAATAGTGAGACCTCATCTCGAAGGGTGGGGGGGGGGGGGAGAGGAAGAGTTAGCCGGGCATGGTGGCATACCTGTAATCCCAGCTACTCAGAAGACTGAGATGGAAGGATCACCTGAGCCCAGGAGGTTGATGCTACAGTGAGCCATGATTATGCCACTGCACTCCAGCCAGAATGACAGAGTGAGACCCCACTCAAAAAACAACAACAAAAAAAGAATATACAGTAATTACTTTTTGTTTCAACAAAATTTCTAGCACAACGCCTGCACAAATAGGTACTCCAGACTAACTGAATGAAGGAATGGATCAACAAATGAATAATATGAACGAACCTAGTTAATTGGAAAACATTCAGAAGTTGTGGTTATCACTGCTGCTGTTAACAATAAATTAAATAGTATTGGTCTTTATAAGATTACTTTTTGCTAAAGCCAGTAAAATTTGGGGTGTTCCTGGTATGTTTTATCTACTATCTGATGCAATCCTAATAGAAATTTTGATCCAAAAAAGAAAAATCATAAAATCAACTGTTAGGTTTAACTGCATTGATTTGAAGAGTCACTTTTACTAGTTCTTTTTTTTTTTTTGAGTTGGAGTTTCACTGTTGTCCAGGCTGGAGTACAGTGGCACACTCACAGCCACTGCAGCCTCAACCTGCCGAGCTCAGGTGATCCTTCTGCCTTAGTCTTCTGAGTGACTGGAACCACAGGTGTGTACCACCATGCTTGGCTGATGTTTTTGATTTAATGTAGGGACGAGGTCTTGCCAAGTTGCCCAGGCTGGTCTCAAACCCCTGGACTGAGGCAGTCCTCTCACCTCCACCTCCCAAAGTGCCAGGATTACAGGTGTGAGTCACCACACCCAGCTACCTAGTTCTTAATATCTGAAATTTTTTCTCATAGTATTTTCTTTTTTTTTTTTGAGTTGGATTCTCACTCTTGTCACCCAGGCCGGAGTGCAGTGGCATGCTCATGGCCACCACAGCCTCAACCTGCTGGGCTTAAGTGATCCTTCCGCCTCAGCCTTCCAAGTAGCTGGAACTACAGACGCATGCCACCATGCCTGGCTAGTTTTTTTTGTTTTTGTTTTTGATTTATTGTAGAGACGAGATCTCACCAAGTTGTCCAGGCTGGTCTCAGACCCCTGGGCTCAGGCAGTCCTCTCACCTCGGCCTCCCAAAGTGCTGGGATTATAGGCTGAGACACTGCACCAGGACTTTCATTGTATTTTCAAAGTCATTTCAATATATTTTTTTTCTTGGATAGTTCTTTGTAAAAAGAATCATTGAGTTTAGCATTTTTTCCCCCAAAAAGTGTTAAATTAACACTTCAACTTTGTCTATCTTCTATTCAGATCTCAGAAAAAATGAAGACAAATTGAACCATCATCAGCGAATTGGGCTGAAGTAAGGAACAGATTTTCTTTTGATATTTGAGATGTAAAAGTAAAATTTTTATAGGTATTGTTTCATATACAATAACAACCCTTCAAGCTTAGCTAAACACAACCATTTTTCTATTCAGAAATGCTAAGATTTGTGTGGACTCTAGAGAATATATGCCTGTGTTCACATAATGCTTTGCTAATACTTTCTTGTTTATTTACTTGTTTTGAGAATTTCCCCCATTCTCTTGACTTTAACAGGGAACTTCTTCTTAAAATACATAGAACTGAGTACATGAAGCAGTCAGCGGGTGTTTATTTCATGCTCACACTGCAAAAAGCACTACATTAGGTCTGGGGTAAAGAGACAGCGAGGTTCAGTGGTGCTCTTAAGGAGTTTGTAGTCTACCTGAGAAGATAGGACATGAACATGGAAAACTACATTAAGGCCCAAACTGTACCTGTACAATGACCCACTTGTATACCTAATCTGAAATTGTACTCCACATCTTTAAAATAAAAATACATAAATTAAAAATTAAAAAAAGAAGCAGGCTATTTTTTTTTGCCATAGTGACCAGTGATAATTTGAAGAAAGATGGTCACCAAGTACTTGAAACTTGCTTGCTTTTGTTATGTGTCACGTTTTGTCAGATTTATGGTTATCTTGTCACAATAATAAAGCCCACAATGATTTAACAACAATAACAAAAAAAATCTACGTTAAAAAAAAGGAAAATTTTCATACCTAAATAACAATATAGCAATAATGAGTAGGCATATTTCTATATCGGCATCAATAATTATGTGCCAGATATAATCTGGGAACCCCCTTCTAACTGATTATTTACAGTTATAGTACATAAGCACTATGTGTATCTCCTCTGGTATTACATAGTCTTGTTGGTGATTCAGTCCTAATAACCTTCTGAATTTTTCTGTTGATGCCTTGTCATAATATTTTAAAATTTATACTGCCATTCCAAAATGTTGAGCCAGCAAGAGACCAGGGTGGTGTGCTTCTCATTTTCTTTGTGTTCACATCGTAAATGGAGGTCTTCTGGAGAACCTGGTTGTTGTGAGAATTGGCTTTGAGCAGGTGCTACATTATTCTTAGACATATGCTTAGACATTATTTCATACTGAGATAATACTTTCATAACAAGCTTGAGATAGAATTCACATACCATACAATTCACCCATTTAAAGCATACAATTCAGTGGCTCTTAGTATATTCACTGTTGTGCAGCCATCACTACAGTCAGTTGTAGGATATTTTTGTGGTCCCAAAAAGAACTATCCATTAGCAGTCATTCTCCTTTTCTTCTCAGTACTCCCTCCTGTTCCCATTCCACCTTCCTCAGCCCTAGGAAATCACTACTCTACTTTCTATCGATTTGCCTATTACAAACATTTCATATAAGTGAAATAATATAATATGTGGTATTTTATGATGAGCTTCTTTCACTTAGCATTTTATTATCTGGGTTCATCCATGTTGTTGTATAATATCTTAAAATATAATTTTGCAGAATTTAAGAGCAGCAAATTGTAACCTCTGGACATGCCAGTAGAGGGCAGTCTACTTAGAAAACATGCACTGGCTTAGATACATTTATCTTGTTACATGAATATGAAGCTTATTTACAGATAAAGTTTAGATGGAGTCTCTGGAATATACAAAAGATAACACTTAAGAATTTTGATCCAGTAAGGAATAAACCTTCCTTCCCTTGACCTCCACCCCACCCCCAGTTTTACTGTTGTCTTCTCAATGAATTCTAGTCTTGATTTATGTTAGACAATTTAATTTTTAAGGAGATTTAAATTTTACGGAAATCTTTTGTCTACTTATTCTATCTCTGTAGATATTTTGAGGACTTTGAAAAAAGAATCCCTCGTGAAGAGATGTTACAAATGCAAGTAAGACTGTGCTGAATTGTATTCTTTGATTAGAATTGAGAATGTCACTTGTTGAAAAGCTATTTTTGGAACACTGACTTAATTTTTCTTCTATTAGGATATTGTACTAAATGAAGTTAAAAATGTGGATTCTGAATACATTGCTACAGTCTGTGGCAGTTTCAGAAGAGGTAACATACTTTCCAATCTTGGGCTATTCATGCCTTGATGTTAAAGTTGCCTAATGTATAGGAAAACTTGGATGAAAAAGATGTAATTTGTGTTACTTCATAGACTTACTAAGACCTAGTAATACTAGTTAAATGTATTTGTTTATAGATAGGAATATGTAATAATAACTAGGGGAATTTTGTCCTGATTTTAGTATAGGATTTTTTTTTCTTTTTTGAGTTGGAGTCTTACTCTGTCGCCCAGGCTGGAGTGCTGTGGCATGCTTATGGCCATCACAGCCTTGACCTGTTGGGCTCAGGCGATCCTTCTGCTTTAGCCTTCCAAGCAGTTGGAACCTCAGGTGCACACCACTACTCCCAGCTAATTTTTTGATTTATTGTAGAGACGAGGTCTCACCAAGTTGTCCAGGCTGATCTCAAACCCCTGGACTCAGGCAATCCTCTCACCTCAGCCTCCCCAAGTGCTGGGTTTACAGGTGTGAGCCACCGTGCCTGGCCTAGGATATTATAATGACTAGTTTTAACAACATTTATAAAATGATTTTGGATATAATAAATGCTAATAACATTTATCTTTGGCTAGGTGCTAGTGAAGCTGTGGGTAGTTTTGTTTATATACTTTTTAAGTTTTCCAAGTTTTTGTATAATGGATCTAAGAATAATGTCTCAGAAGTACCAGTTATTACCAGTCCTCACAACAATCAGGTCATTCAGAGATCTCCACTTGCTATGTGAACACAAGCAAAGTGAGAACAACACAATCCTGGTCTCTTACTGACTTAACATTTTCAAAGGCTAATATGAGCTTAAAAATATGAACTTTTAGGCCAGGTGCAGTGGCTCACCAGCAACTCCAGCACTTTGGGAGGAGGAGGTAAGAGGATCACCTGAGCTTAGGCGCTCAAGACCAGCCTGGGCAAATTGGCAAGACCTCGTCTCTACAATAAATAAACAAATAAATCAACTGAATATGGTGGCGTGTGCCTGTAGTTCTAGCTACTTGGAAGGCTGAGGTGGAAGGAGGTTGCCTGAACCCAGCGGTAACCATGAGCATGCCACTGCACTCCAGCCTGGGTGACAGAGTAAGACTCTGTCTCAAAAAATAATGAAATAAATAAAATAAATTTGTATTTAAAACATTTTGGAATACATACCTGGACTAAATCTCTGGCCAACTATGGAGTTTTGTCTAGGAAGTAGATAATGGGCTGTGGAAATATTCCAGGTAACTGCTGTGAGAATCTAGCATTGGCCCGGAGTGGTAACTCATACCTGTAAACCCAGCACTTTGGGCAGCTAAGGTGGGAGGATTACTTGAACTCAGGAGTTGGGGACCAGCCTGGGCAACATAATGAAACTTTGTTTCTTCAAAAAAATGAAAAAAATTAGCCAGGCATAGTGGCGCATGCCTGTAGTCCCAGCTACTTGGGAGGCTGAGATGGGAGGATAACTTGAGCCCAGGAGTTCAAGGATGCAGTGAGTTGTGGTGATGTCACTGCACTCCAGCCTTTCAGCTTGGGTGACAGAGTGAGACCGTGACGAAAAAAAAAAAAAAAAAAGAAAAGAAAAGACTCTAGAACTGAGGAGAGAAGAGGACTAAATCCGTAATTGCCGATGAGTGGCAAGGACTTTAGCTTGGGGTCAAAAGACCTGGGCTCTGAGGCCAAATCTACTGCCACTGTTAGGTCTCTCCTTGTCCTAGATTCCATATTCCAGTTGTTCAAGTATGTCTGCATTACAAACACCTAGTGGGTTAAAATGCCCAACACATTGTTGTACCCTGTTACAAATCTACTAATAATAAGAGTCTCCTTAGATGGAACTTGGATTCTATATTTTCAAAATGTAGATTTGGAGGCACAGCAAGCCAAATGCATGCTGCATTGACTATGACAACCTTCCTGGATTTATGTATTACTCTTTTCTTTTTACTTTTACTGTTGAGTATGTTATATGCTTACATGCTTGGTATAAAAATGTATACTCTAAGACAGCACACTTCTACCCTGTCTCTGCTTGCTTTCTGTGCCCCCTCCCAATACTATCCCATTGAGAACCACTGTCCTGTGTATCCTTTCAATGTTTCTACATGAAAATACAACTAAATGTGAGTGTGCATTCTTGTTTTGCCTCCTCCCCTTCCCTTTCTTTCACAAGATGTCAGAATTTACACATATATGCAGTAATATGCCTTGTTTTTTTCACTTTCAAATACATTCTGGAGCTCTTTCCATGTTGGTATATGGAGAACTTCCTTTTTCTTTTTTATAGCTGCATAACATTCAGTTATGTGGATTATCATACCTTTCATCTGGTCCCCTATTAATGGACCCTGAGGTTGCTTCTTTTTTTGCTCATATAGTTTGTTTTTGTTTTTTAAAATAGAGTAAATCATTTTTGGTAGTGGGTGGGTGGTGAAATATATCCAAACTTTAGGAGAAATAAATGAGAAGGACAATAGAATTTTCTTGTATTTTTTTCTTTCTTTCTTTTTGGAGATAGAGTCATCCTCTGTTGCATAGACTAGAGTGCAGTGGTGCTATTATAGCTTACTGCAGTATGAACTCCTGGACTCAAGCGATCCTCTCACCTCAGCCCGTGCTCATAGTCCCAGCTACTTGAGAGGCTGAGGTGAAAGGATCCTGAACCTGGGAGATCAAAGCTGCAGTGAGCCCTGATTATGCCACCACACTCCAGCCTGGGTAACCGTGAGACCTCAACTAAAAATAATAATAGTAATAATAATAGAAAAAATAGCTTTCCCAGCCTGGGTAGTGAGACTGGGTCTCCACCAAAAAAAAATTTAAAAATTAGCTGGGTGAGGTGGCATGCGCCTGCAGTCCTAGCTACTAAGGAGGCTGAGGCAGGCAGATCCCCTGAACCTAGGAGGTTGAGGTTGAGATGATGAGCCATGATCATGCCACTGTACTCTAGCCTGGGTGACAGAGGGATACTCTGACTCAAAAAATAATAATAATAATATTTAATGCACATTTAATCTAGTCTTCTTTACATTTAAATATCAGGTTAAAGATTATTGATGTGTAAGATAACAATCCAAAGACATTGCAAGATCTTAATTCACCAAAAGTATGTTTTGCATAGGTTCTCCTTATGAGAATGAAGTCAGGAGATAGAGAAGATTGTTTTATGCTGGGTACCAGGCACTATAGTCAATACTTTTCTATATGCTCTTATTTAATTGCACAAAAGCCTATGACATAGTTTTTAGTGGTTTACATACAAGGAAACTGAAGTGTAGAGGAATTTTGACTCTTCATTTGCACATAGGAAAAAAAAAAGGCAGAAAAGAAAGTTCACATAAGTGGAGTCAGAATTTCATAGAATGTAGTAAAAGAAAGCTATAAACAGCTGTGTATAACTCCTGAAACTATATTGTTGTAGAGTATAGATCAAAACAAAAAGCAAGGCAGTTGTAAAGTACTGTTTTTATTCATGATACCATAATAATAAACTTTATTAATATTTATTAAATGAGTTCACTCAGGAATTGAAGTGAGTTTTCTGATTAACCTTTATAAAGTTTGAGTATATTGTGTAATTTGTTATTTGGGGATTTATAGTTGTTCATAGGTGTATTTTAAAGCTATTCTTAAACGTTGTTTGTATTCATTATTGAGTAATTACTGAGGTGCATTTTTTTAACACATGAAGTTAACCAGTTGTGTGCAGTGTATATCTAATGCCAATTACTGTTGTTACCCCAGATTCTGCCGTCTGCATCAATGTACCTGAATAGTTGGACAGAAAATTGAAATCTTTTAACTAATTCTGAATGTGAAGCACAGTGCAATAAAAAGTTAGGCTGTAAGAAGTAAGGCTCTTCCGTGTGTGTCACCAGCTTAATTCTGTCTGCCTGACTGAAGCATATAAATGGAGATCCCCATATGTGTACTCTGTTGCCACAGGTGCAGAGTCCAGTGGTGACATGGACATCCTCCTGACCCATCCAAGCTTCACGTCAGAATCAGCCAAACAGGTGCCTCAGAGTCTATGATCAATGTGCTCAGTCTTACACAAGAGTGATTTTCACCAGGCGCAGTGAGTGGCTCATGCCTGTAATCCCAGTACTTTGGGAGTCGGAGGCAAGAGGATTGCCTGAGCCCAGAGGTTCAAGACCAGTCTGGGCAACTTGGCGAGACCTCATCTCTACTAGAAATAAAAAAATTAGCTGGGCATGGTGGACACGCACCTATAGTTCCAGCTACTTGGAAGGCTGAGGTGGAAGGATCACCTGAGCCTAGCAGGTCGAGACTGCGGTGGCTGTGAGCATGCCATGCCACTGTACTCTGGCCTGGGTGACAGTGAGACTCCGACAAAAAAAAAAATGAATGAATTTCATTTTCTAAATGGTAGTTGGGTATTTTCAAAATAAGGTTTGTTTTAATCTTTCTAAAAAAATCAGCTGAAGTCTTTTGTATTGGTTAAATTCTGTGAAAGGCAAGCTAAGTTGCTTAAAGGGATATACGTTGTCTTTCCTCAGGGAATTGGGAGGACAGTCTAACATTTGAAAGAGATGACATTTAATAAAATATTTCAAGAATTATTTACTGTCTATTATAGATGTTTTTAAAATACTTAGTATAATATTCAGGTTTTCACTAAAGGAATTTGTCTCTATTAAAAAATGTATTGAGATACCTTACCTCAATAAAAATACCAAGAAACTTTACCTCTTAGAAAATCCATGAAGACAAAACACTTTTTATTTTGGAATATATGCCTTTTAAAGAGGAAGCAGCTAATTCTTTGATTTAATGGAACATAAACACAAATGGTATTTGTTTTAGAGTATCATAATATTGGTGAAAAGTAGTGGTTACTAAAAAATGTTTCATTTGATAAGATGAATTTTCTCTTAGAGGGGAAAGTACTTACTCAGAACATTAAAAAATGTAGGAATTTCTCCATCAATAATCAGAAAATTCATACTAGAAATGTTTTCTTATCCAGGTTGCAGTAGTATATGCCTGTAGTCCCAGGTACTTGGGAGACTGAGACAGGAGGATCACTTGAACCTAGGAGTTTGAGGCTGTAGTGTGCTGTGATTGCACCTGTGAATAGCCCCTGCACTCTAGCCTGGGCAATGTGGCAAGACTACCCTGTCTCTTAAAAAAATGTTTTTTGATACAACAGAGTAATTGCTCTTTTTCTTATTTCCCAATTATGATTCTACAGCCAAAGCTGTTACATCGTGTTGTGGAGCAATTACAGAAGGTCCATTTTATTACAGATACTCTGTCAAAGGGTGAAACAAAGTTCATGGTAAGTACTCACTTTAGTTAGCACATCTGAAAAAAGCCTTGGAGACTGTTCAGTAGCCATTCTGAAAGTGTGACTTCATGGTAGCTTTGAATTACAGGCAATAAATCCATGAGACCTTAGAGGAAAATAATTAGCAGGCTGCCTGCTAGTCAAAGCTACTCTCTGAATATTCATAAATAATTTCTCTTAAATTCTCCACCTATAAATATACCACTGGAATAGATAATTAGGTATAATCTGCTCAAAAATATCAATAGGGGCAACCCCTTTGGGTCCCCTCCTGTTGTGGTAGCTTTTCTGTCCTCAATAAATCCTGCTTTCTAAAAAAAAAAAAAAATATATATATATATATACACATATATATATATATCGATAATGACTGTGGCACACAGTAAGTTTTTCCCTAAAATAGCAAATGGTTCTCATATTCTCTGCCTTAAAATTATTCAATAAGTGAGATTAGAATTGATTGAAGAGTATTACTCTATTACACCTCCAAAGAAAGAAGTGTCATCGTTCTGTAATAGAACATTCAGGGAAGAAACATGTTCTGCAGAATGATAACTAGGGAAGCTGATTGAGGGGAACACTTGCACAGTGAAACTCATTGTGATGAACTATCCAAATCCCTTAGACTTCCTGGGATTTGGATTAATCTTTAAATTTTAAGATTTAAGACAAATGGCATATGGATTCAAACAGATTAATAAATGGCACTGTATAAAAATCAACAGGAAGGCAAACAAATCTAGAATAAAGATTCTTACTTCTTAAGGCTATCTTTATTCTTTTGGTCACTTATACATCAATTGGATCCCTTTTTCTTCAGGCCCCCCTTTTTCTAAGTTATATGACTGAAAGAGACTTTGCTTTCAGAGAGTGGACATGCTAAAATCAGTAAGAATCTCGGTGTATAGATTTGGCAGAAGTTTTAGCCAAAAGCAAAAGATGGTTGAGAAAGATAATTGAAATATCAGAAAGTAGAGTGGTGTTTGCCAGAGTCTAGGTGTTAGGGTGTGGAAGGAAAGATGGATGGATATGGAGGGGTGCAGCACTGCTGGAGCTAGCGTGCTAGAGGTGTGTGCTGGTAACCAGAGATCTGAGTAATGCAAAGATTTGCAACACACACGGAAATGAAAGAATAAAAGATTTATTTAAGAAAGAGCACATCCCAGTTGTATCCCTGTTTCTTTTTATAGGAACCATGGGAAACTCTCAATCAGTTGTGAAAAAAGATATGCCACTGGCATGCCTTTTAAAAAACTTTAAAGTTTTAAAACTAAATGAGAATATTCACCCAAAATGTTTAATATTTCACTGCAATACTGCTTGGCCACAATATAAGCTGGGGCATGGCGAAACTGGCCAGAAGGTGGCTCCCTAGCTCCTAATACACTTCTGCAGCTTGATTTATACTTAAAAAGAAATGACAAATACCTTGAAATTCCAGATATTCGGGTCTTTTATGAGTTAGCTCACCATTCAGATATCTGTTCCTCTTGCCACCTTATTGCATTGGCTCCCCAGACCCCATTGCCCATAGGTTCATCAGAGGATACCAATCCCGCTGACTTAACCTCCCCTCCCTCATAAGATTTTCCACCTCCTCCATACTCTCCTATTCCTTCTACAACTCCGATTCCTGCTTTCCCTCTAACAACTCAAATGCTAACCCAGCTGGTTTAACTTCTGTCTCTTGTAATCTGCTTTTGCTACTCCACTCTCCGTCAGTTTCCCTTCCTTCTCTTCCTTTTTGCTCTCCACCTTTACCTGCGGAGGAGGCGACAGCGTCTACGGCCATGACCCCTAACCCTGGCCTCCAGTCTCTCTTCTCTTTTACCTTTGGAGAAGGGGCCAACTCCAAAGGCCACGGCACCTGACCCCAGCCTCCAGCCTTCTCGTCACCCTTCCCCCACTGCCTGAAAACCCCCTGGCGGCAGCCCTATCACCTGCAGCACGTCTCCACCCCCCCCCCCCGCAGGGGTGGGTGGGGATGCCCGTCGGGGTTCCCCCGGGCCTCGCCAGGGTGTCCGGCGGGGGGGGGGGCGGGGGAGGTGGACGGGGCGGGGG
>CAUYQG010091762.1:0-34721 GCA_963574415.1 Tarsius wallacei
AATGGCTCAGTCTGTAATCCCGCGTTTTGGGAGGCTGAGGTGAGTGGATTGCCTGAGCCCGCGGGTTCGAGACCTGCCTGGGCAACTTGGCGAGACCTCATCTCTACAATAAATCAAAAAAAATTAGCCGGGCATGGTAGCACATGCCTGTAGTTCCAGCTACTTGGAAGGCTGAGCGGAAGGATCGCGGGAGCCCAGCAGGGCTGCGGTGGCCGGGAGCGGCCACTGCACTCCAGTCTGGGTGACAGAGTGAGACTCCAGCTCAAAAAAAAAAAAGAATAATTCACAGAAAGCAAATCCCAACAGCCAACAAATATTTGAAAACAAATTCAAGTTCATTAGAATTAGGCAAATATAAACCAAATGAAAAGCACAGAATAATTTTACTTCTACAAACTTTAAAAAATTCAAACTATTAGTTCGTCCTTTGTGTGAGTATGGGTGCAAAAGAGTATTTTGTGAATGGTTGTGAAAATGTAAACTGGCACAGACATTCTGGAAATATCTATTAAAATTAAAAATGTATATTTTCCCCAGCCTGATAATACCACTTTTGGGACTCTGTTTCATACAAATCATAGTACCAGAATGTAAGAATATGTAAGAAAGGACATTATTGTAATATTATTCATAGCATGGGAAAAAAGTGAGGAGAAAAGATACCTAAAATAATATTTTGGACATACACAGCCTGGACTATTATATAACCATTAGAGAGAGGGAATTAGTGAGCAGTTGACTTGAGGGCAGACAAAGCGAGTGAATAATAAGACGTCAGTGGTTTATCAAAACAGACATAGCAATACATTTAGTTGTTTTAGAATATTGTATTCTTGAGAGTGGTTTATAAGAATTTTTGAAATTTTGATTCCTTGTGCAAATGATGTATTAAAAACTGAGTGTTTATAATGGTTCTTTCACTAAGTTGTGATCATTTGCTTGTTTTGATATTTTGAGAGCTTAAGTTGGTTTATCATTCTTACCGCTTTGAAATTGAATATCTAAAATCTATAGATGTAAATGTCATAGTATTTTAAATCTTTAATAGGCTGTTTGCTTTCTTAAGTACTTCTAGGACTGAAGAGTCCAAATTGTCTACAAACATATGAGAAACATGAGATTTAAATGAAATATTTTTATCTTTAAGCTCTCATACTTAGCACTTTTTCTTCTTTACACAATAAATTGGACTTCTTTTAAATATTTTAATTTTGGTAGCGTTGTTATGTCATTTCTATTTGTCATTTTAACCTGTTTTACATTAAACAACCTCTATGTTTCCTAGAAGACTATACCACTTTTCTATTTTTTCAAGCTCTTTTCTTGCTGTAGATTGGTTTGATTCATTCTCAATTTCACCATTTTTGTTAAAAGTGATAGAAAGTGACTTTTTTCCCCTTCTCATTGCCTCTCAAAATAAATAAGCCATAGTTGCTTCTCTAGGGAATTTTGATGAGGCGAACATACAGAAATAAGGATGGTGTGTCCTCTGCTTGTATTTTCATCTCTTAGACTAAAAGTCACCTGACTGATAGTTCTGGTCTCTTAGGAAAGCTTTTCCTGTCCCAGTACTTTAAAAATCACAGAAACAGGATTCAAATGAAATTTAGTTTATTGTTTCCTTTGAAGTATTTTTCTTGTTGATTTATAGTGAAAGATTACTGATTTAGGTCCGATAGTCTATGATGTCTTTGCAGGAAATACCAGAAATAATCCAGATTCTGCCCTATGTTTTTAAAATGCTTACATCCACAGACATTTGTATTGATATTCAAGACATGGGCAGATAGTTGCAAGTGACACCTCTGGCTTGTCAACCCTTGTCCTAAATTCTACATCAGAGTTTGTTGATTGTTTTAGGGTCAATTGAATTTTAAGTATGCCAAGCCATTTCTCCCTCTTTCCACTTTGTTCTCTTTTCTTTATTTTTTTCTTCCTAAATTGAAAAAAAGAAAGAAACTTTACCTGTTGTTTTGGGAGAAACTTATCCATAATTATTACCCTCCTAAACAACTGTTTTCATTTTTTTATTTATTAATTTCCTTGTCCATATGTATGAATGCTTTGTGTGATTACAGTAATGTTTTATATGATTAAAATTACAGAGAAAATTTAGAAATCTTAACAAAAGGGAAAAAAAAGTCCTGGGACTAATGAAAAATATACTGTGAGAATAGAAAAGACAGGATGAATATTAGGAATTTGAGCCATATTAGGCCCAGTTGGTTTGTCTAATTTCAAAAATAACATCCTACAATTATCTTAAAATGAAGATACCTAAAGTTTACCCTATTGTTTGTCGTTAGGTTTTCAATTGTTTTAGATAGAATAAGCTAAATAACGTCTAATATATTTTTGCTTTGTAAAAAGAAGGCGATTAAGATAGGTTTGTGCTTGAGGTTTTTTCCTACCACTTATTGACTCTGTGATCAGGATAACACTCTTTACCTTTATGAATTTCAATTGGGATAAAAATTGTTAAATCACAGAATATTTTAATGGTTACATTTAAAATGCCTGTGTTGGATTTACATTCCATGAAAATGCCTGTAACTAGATAGAGACATAGATAAATAAGATGTAATACTACTCTCTTTTTTACAACTATTGTCATCATTAGTGTAACAATGTCCTTTTGTATAAATTTTGGTAGTTTGGCACACTGGATAGGTTATGTACCTGACTCCAAAGTCTCTTGAGGAGGCCGGGCTCCACGGTGCTCGTCCAAGAGCACTTGCTGGTGAATCACAAGGCAGTGTGAGTGTATTTTAATTTCTGTTTGAAGTGTCCTTTTTGTTAGTTATGCCATAGTTGTTTAGCAGCGTTTAAACATTCCTCGTCTGCATGAGAAATCATATCAACAGCATAACATTATCTTATTTCTGGTTATAAAAGTAACACTGGGAAAATTAAAAAAATAAAATGTGAAAGCAGATTACTATTTCTCTGTAATGGAGAATAACCATGAATGTATCGCCTCCTAATCTCTTTTTCTCACCATATGGTTATTTTCGCTTACTATAACGTGTGAGCATTTTTCCGTGTTTATCTTACTACTTTTCTTAGTCAAGTTTTGTTATATATGTAAAATAAATTAACATCTTACGAGGGGGAAAATGACTTCTTACAGAAAGATGAAAATACTCTTACCTGCATATTTTGCAAGCTGTAGAGTTAACTTACAGAGGAAATAGGCCGGAGCAGATCCAGTTACTAAGGTCCTACATGTCGTTTGCTTGGAGAGGATTATAATGCGGTACCAGTATGGGATGGTGGGGCAAGCACAGGCATTGCATTTAGACGGACCCAACTGGATCCTGGTTCTACCATTCGCTATGTGATGTTGAACAACCACTTAACCTCTCTGACCTTTCGTTTTCTGTCTTTACAATAGGGTGAACGATGCCTGCCATTCAAGGCTTTTGTAGGATTAGAGACAACAAATATGGTTAAAGTGCCTGACCTGCCATCAGGATGTGTTAGGCAGAAGGTAAACGATAGTCAGAAGAAGACTGAGGCCTAAGATTTACGTTGTAGGGAACATGATGTAGTTATATAGACATACATGATATAGTTTTTGTAAACTAAGATAATTCTGTGTTTTAAATATTTATTTGTATAACTTACCAATTTCCCTTCCTCTTGCAAATATATTACTGCCAAAAGAGTCATGGAAAGTGATGAGTGCCTGTCTTGAAGATGCACTCTACTCCAGCAGGCCCCATTCCAGGTTGCAGTGTTCACCTCATCTCGGGAAGGTCTGAAGCATGATGGGCCTGGTTAGGTTCCGGAGATTCACAGATGAGCTTCTAAGGGACAGGCACAATCTAGAGCAGCGTAAATTGGCCTTTTCTGCAAGAGATCTGATTCAGAAAAGGCAAAAACCGTTTCACCACACTTAATAAAAAAAGGATTCAGAGTGAAAATAGCTTTAGTGACCCCTATTGTAGTTGGCAGGGCTTAGGGGTATAAATTCTGAAAACTTAAGTTGTTTATTAACATACCGATGTAAGTGGGGAAGAAAAGGTATTTCTTTTAGCCAGCAAGAGGGTAATACCCGAGTGTGTCTGTGGAAAAGCAACATTGAGGCTATTTTCTTATCTTTATTTCCAAATAAGACTAGAAAGTTAGAGGGATCCACTCATGTCTGATCCAGGAAGAATTAGAGAGATAGTCACATCCCAGAAATAGTCACATCCCGAATACTAGTAGGGCAGTGTATTGTAGTAATATATGTAAGTATGGTACTAGGCAAGTAGTTCTTTTAAGGAAAATAGGACAATATCTCCAAGAAAATGATACTTAGGTGGGACTAGCACTGCAGTCCCCAACCTTTTTGGCACCAGGGACCAGTTTCATGGAAGAAAACTTTTCCATGGACCAAGAATAGGGAAGAGGAATGTACAGTCAAACCTCACTGCTAATGTTAATCTGTATTTGCAGCTGTTCCCCAGTGCTAGCATCACCTCCTCGACTCCTCTTCAGATCATCAGGCATTAGATTCTCAAAAGGAGCATGCAACCTATATCCCTTGTTTACGCGGTTCACAATAGGGTTCATGCTCCTGTGAGAATCTAATGTCATAGCTGATCAGACAGGAGGCGGAGTCAGGCGGTAATGCCAGCAATGGAGAGCAGCTGTAAATAATGATGAAGCTTTGCTTGCTTGCCCGCCACTCACCTTCTGCTGTGTGGTCCTAACAGGACCAGGGTTGGGGACCCCTGGTCTAGCAGGATGAGTAGACATTCTCCAGGAAGGATAACAGCCTTCCAGGCCCAGAGAACGGTATATGCAAGACACAGAGTGTGCAGTTGAGTGCTACTCAGAGATGTAAAGATGTGGATTACATAGGGCAGGAGGAAGGGGCATGGGCAGAGTGAACTTGGAGCCACTGAACTAATACCAAGTTCGTATTATTGAAAAGACAGCAACATTTTAATTTGCATTCCAGAGGAATGTTGAGAATGTTGAATATTGGGTAAAAGCAGAAAGAATAACGAAGACAGTCAATAAAATAATAATTTTTAAGACACAGAAGAAACACTTAGCTGTGCCCTTGCTGATGAAGAAGTAAAGGATGTGCCATCCCAAAATATGCCAGTTTGGTATATTGGTTATTTCAAGTTGAAAACACTGGAGAAGTTGTAGTTTCAGAAAGAGCAACTCGACCTGTTTCTTCCCACATGCAGCAAACCACAAAGATTCCCCTGGGAGGGAGGGGGACCTTTGCCGTACCAGGATGAGAAAATAGCCCTTATTACTAGAGACTGGGAATTCGGGCCCACAGTGGACTGAAGAAGTATACTTAATGAAGCAACCCATATCTTCTTCCTGTTTTATACCCCCCGATATATCATCCCCTAGTGACTCCTGTAGAAAAGTTACCACCCTCAACCAATTTTCTTTGTCTGTCACTTCTTCTCAAATTTATTGCTCTTTGTCTAAACAGTATAAAAGCATCTTACTTTGGCTACTTCTTTGGACATCACTCTCACAAAGATCCCGGTGTACATGTAAAACTAATAAAATGTGTGCACCTTTCTCTTGATAATCTGCGTGGTGCCAATTGACTTCTGGATCCAACTGAAGAGAGCCCACTGACAGCTAAAAGGGGAATTGGAGGTGGTCTCTGCCTCCCCCACACTGAAGTCAGACCACTTTTAGGAGAGTGAGAGTCTTACTCCCATCCAACTGACAGGCAAATGCTTCTAGGAGTGTTAACTCTGTCACCCCACATCAGAAACGTATCAGCATGACAAGCAACCTGATTGATGAGACAACAAAACCATTTGCCATGACTTGTCATAGAAAATGTTAAAATCCGTTATGCCCTCAATCACTGATGCTCCCGAAACTTCCGTTATTCACCACTGATTTGAGTAAAGACAGCTTTGCAGAGAGAAGATTATAGAAACAGCAAGAAAATACATATATATTTATATTAAGTATATGAATACTATATATTTATATCTATTTTTCCTTAAAAATCAAGACAGCGACACTTTGACAGAGGACCAAGCAGGATCCTCAAGTAAATTAGAAGAGTTGAAAACATAAGACTCACGCTATTCTTGTTGTGTTTTCTCATAATTATTTTTCTGAATTTTAACCTTTGCTGTAAGCATTAGGTGAGGAGTCAGGAAACCAGGATTCTAGACCCAGCCTTATCACTTCCTACCCATCTGCCTCGTCTCAGTCACATCTCTTTACTTTTCTAGCCCTCAGTTTCCTGATCTCTCAAGTGAAAGGATTTTCAAATAGATCCGCAGGATATAGCAGAGATGCTTCAAGGGCCACTCTGGAAGATGAAGGGAGGCCTCCTGCCAAACTTTCCCCTTCAGACAGAGCCGCTTCCCTTTTATTTTTATCGTAAGTTGGTGCTGTTACAAGATTTTTTTGACAAAAGGATTCTAGCACTTGTAAAAAGGTTGCAAAATCACTGAGCTGGATGTTTCTGAACAGCCTCTCCAAGCTCAGAAGCAGTTTTCACAGCGACGGAAAGGGGATAACCGTCGTTCCTGTTGTGAGTTTTCTAGAGGTAAACAATATATTACCTGTAGAACAAGGCACAGAGCATAGGAAGCTTCCGTTATGTTGGCTTAGCCCCTTCCACCCCTGGCCCCAACAGGTCCCCCCCAAATAAAACTGCCTTTCCTGTGACTCTTACGCTTGTGAGTATGAAATGGTGGCCTGAAAAAAACGGCCCATGCCTAATCTCTCTGCTCTCTCCCAGCAGCACTAGAAAAATGTCTTGGACGTTGACTCTGAATTTTTAATATATTTGATTTCTGCTTTTTGTACCTAGCTATTTTCTCTTGCAACCAAAAGTTTTCTTCTGCTATATCAGATTTTTAAAATAATTATGATAATGCACTTATGAAAGTTGCCACCTTGGTGTGTTCCAGGCTCGCCAGCTCTTGGGAAAGTGACATCAGTGTCCACACCCTCACCCTGCCCTCTGCAACTTGCCTGGAGCTGCTGTTGATACTGTCAAGGAACAATGCCATGCTGCCTTTGTCCCTTCGCTGTATGAATTCCTTTCAGGTAAGGAATGGCTTATTCTCTAGGGTGTGACTGCTCTGTTTCACTTTGAATTGCTTCTCAAGGATCCTGTCTTTCCCAGGGGATTGCCCATGGAAATAAAACGAGAACGATAATAAGCACAATGCATGTATTGCCTTGTCTGTCTCTCTTTAAATAAAGGAACAGAAGGGGGCTCAAAATGGATTGGGTAACTGGTCATGGCAGAACCAGTAGCTCTCTAACTCCAGGATTTGTTCTCTCACTCCATCTTTCTTGCCTCTGATAGAAACGCAAGAAGATCTGGCAAAGACACTTGTGAATGCCACTTTGCTTTTTCCAGGTTGGCCCTAAACCAGAGTTTTCAACAATTTCTGTGGTTTTTGCTGCTGTTGGCTTGAAGTCAAATGGCCAAACGGATGTTTAACAGGGAAGGGAACCTGCCAATTCTCCGTACCATTTCCCTCTCTCTTCATAACCCCTTCCTTACCACTTTCCCACTCTCCTGGATATTTGTTTGTGCTCCTAGTATGACTCACTACTAACCAGTAGGAAGACCCCTCCTCCCAGATAACCAGCTAATTGTCAAGTGAGGTGGCAAATGAGAATTAGGAGGTTAACTAATGGCTTAAGTTGTGACCCTGTAACTACTGAATGTAATTGCACTTGTCTATGACTCTTGATGATGGAGAAATATTCACAAGCCCTCTGATGCTTGTGAAGACCGCATACACATTGCTGAGAAATGTATAAACATGGGTTTCTTCTACCTCTGAAGGTTGCTGTTGTATCCTGAGAGAACTTCGGGAGTCGTGTATATTGCTTGGTGTACCTCTGTTATATGCTAAAACAAGACATGTAGATTTTCCTATGAATTTTATCTCAAGAAACTGATAGAAAATAACTACACCAATATAATTTATGTCCTTGTTCTCTTGGAGGTCTGATACAAGAATGAACCCTGTGATGTTCTTCCTGCTTCTGAGCCTTGGGTACTGCTGCAGAGTTCCGTCTTTGGCCTTAGTGATCCTATTGATAGTTTTCGTTCCTTCATCACCTTCAATCCTGGACTCTCAAAGGAAGCTTAGAGAATACCTTCTCATTTTGTATGAGAGGAGATTAAGATTTAGAGCGATTGGCCAGGGAATACCCAGTGGGTCAGAGATAGAACTGGACTCACCAGACCTCTGCGAGGGATACTCCATCTGCTACCCACTGCTGAGCTCACTGA
Organism: Tarsius wallacei; assembly: GCA_963574415.1. Classification (NCBI taxonomy): domain Eukaryota; kingdom Metazoa; phylum Chordata; class Mammalia; order Primates; family Tarsiidae; genus Tarsius; species Tarsius wallacei. The sequence goes on from CAUYQG010091762.1 coordinate 8,252, forward strand.
GGTCCTTTAGGTGGTGGGATGTGAATGGTGGGTAGAGGCAGGCATATCTTCTTGGAATGTTCACATCCTAATCCCTCCTTACTTGGCAGTAATTTATACTTATTTGTATACTGCCTTAAGCCAGAAATGATTTAAAGTTCTATCAGTCCTCGTTTCTTCTAAGTTTTGTTCATTGGATTGAGTAACACAAAGTTTGTGAATGTCCACAGACGTTTATGGAGGGAGATGCAGGAAGCTTAACTGTGGTTATCTTTGGGGAGAGAAGCTGGGAAACAATTATTTTTTATTTCGCTCCCTCCCTCATAAACACTTTGAAATTTTTATGTCATCTGTGAGTGGGGAACAAGAGAAATGAGTCTGACTTTGAGGATTTTATGGCATATTGGAGGAAATAGGACAGTCATCCATGTGTGATGTAACTTGAGAATAATTTTATTACAAAGCAACCTCAACAGGGGCCTTAAAGCGATTAGAGGTAAAAGGGTAATCTAAACCGACTGTGAGGGATTTGAGAGGAGGGCCAATCTGCATTTCTTCCCCTTAAGACCAAGGAGGTGTTACCCCCTTTTAGGATGTGGTCTCAGTGTCGGGTACGCATGGGTGGGTGAAGCCTGGCCTGCTGGTGGTGGCATTAGTGTATGCTTAGCAGCTTTAGCCAGAGGAGCTCTCAGAGTGGCGTGGATGTTAATTGCTGAATGTCCCTCTTCATGGGTGGTTGTTGTCATCTAGTTTGAGTCCATTTGCTGAATATTATTGTCAGAGGGACATATACTTTGCTGATGTCAAAGGTACAGAGAAACTGGGCAGAATCTTGTGAACAGTGTCTGCTGAAGTTTTGTCCCTGCTGCTGCCCTTAGATGTATTTTTATCAGGGACATACCAGGCATTGTCTTCCCTGTGCAGTCCTTCGCTTCAAGATAAAGAATCCGTGGAGAAGGGAAAGGTATCTGTCAGGATTAGCAAGGGACACTCTGCTTTTTCATCTTTCTAACACCTACCTAATCATTTATTACAATGGCAAGGAATGGGGCTGCTAACTTTGCCTGTGTTTAGGAGTTGTTTGTAATTGGAAACTCACTTTCATGTACATTTTTTTTAAGAGCTATATTGGCAAGAGCTGTAAAATAGCAGAATGATACTTGTTAAAGATACCATCTTTACATTTCCAATTCTCTTACTTTCCAGACTGAGTCACTGGGAGCAATACTTCTTTTTCTGTAATACTGTCTTTTTAGGATTACTCCGGATTGAGCTGTTATCACTGCCTAGTCCCAAAAGGAAGGGTTTATCTTATTAATTAGAGCTATTAACATATATGAAATTCTAACTTCTTAAGTCACATTAGCACATTTCTCTCAGACCAACAGGGATATCTTCTGGTGATTTTTGTTGTAATTCTAGCTTCTACTGTGTTACGGTACCTTAATATCCCTAGTGTGGTTATAAACCAACAGGATGTAGAATCTGACTGAGAATCACTGACATATTGCTAAGTACATACTGTAGTTGTAATGTCCTCAAGAAGAGGAATGTACTTACTGTTCTGATCATATCACTCCCTACTTGAAGTTCTTCCATGGCTTTCTGTTGCAATGAAAAAAATCCAAACTCCTTTTCCTGGCCTGTAAGGCCAGGCAGACTCCCTTTCTGACCCCATCTTCTGTTCTCTCCCTCTCACTCCCTCTGTTCCAGGCACACTGGCCTGATTTTCCCCTCATTGTCACCAGCTGGTTCTGGTCATAGGGTCTGTGTCCTGGCAGTTTTATCTGCCACTTGGAGAGTCTTCTACAGCAGGTCTTTGTGTGGCTGGCTGCTTCTTTTCTTTCAGTTCTCAGCTAAGATATCCCCTCCGTGGAGAGGTCCAGCCTGACCCCCCTTCTCCCCATCACCATTACTCTGTAACCTCACCTTGTTTTGTTTTCTTTGTAATATTTTTCACTGTTTGATCTTGTTAATGTAGTTGCCTTTTTCTTCTACTAAAATGTGTATTGAGTGAGAACAGGGAGAATGTCTGTTTTTGTTCATTATTGTGTGGACAGAACTTATAACAGTGCCTGGATGTAGGAAGCAGTTAATAAATATTGGATGGCTGGATGGGTGAAAATACAGATTGACACAGCCATGTAACATTCTAGAAATCTAAAAGACAGAGCTGAGGAGCACAGAGGCATGAGAAGTACACACTCAGGGCAGAAACAGCAGCCCTTTCTCTTTGGGACAGTGCTAGACTCAACAGGTAAGGTCTGGATTTGAGATGCATGAACAAGGTTGAGCACAGCTAGGTGTCTGCCTTGAAATTGCAACCTCCTGCTTTGTACAAAAGAGCAAACATGAAGAAGAGTTCAGCCCTTAGAAAGAGATAGCAATATTTAGACAAGCAAAGTGATCAGTGGATAGGCTGGGGTTCCCTGCGAACCCTGGAGAGCACATAGGGAAAGTGGGAATGATGCCCAAGTTTTGATGCCACTAACCAAGGCAGAGGGGATTAGTGGTGCATGCAGAGGTGTCCTCTGGAGAGTGCAGGTTGCAACCTGCTGCTGCCATTGCTGCTGCTATTTTATTTTGTTCTGTGTTCTTCAGAACTCTGGGGTGAGGTGACTCAGGGCCATTTCCATATCCATCTTGCTGGGCAGCAATCGGCTCTTAACCTGTTGTCCTGCAATGTCGGCTTTGAATCTGAATAAGGTCTCTGCAAGGTAGAGTCTTAAAAACAACCAGGTTGGAACCAGGACTGGGCAAGGACTGCTGGTTTTATTGGTAACTGTGCCCTTTTCCTAAAATTCTAACCTGTTATAGCCAGAAGGACTAACTAGTCCAGTGGTCTTATTTTTATAGGTAAGGAAACACACACTCAAGAAGGTTAACTGGAGACTGAAACTGACTTCTTTGTTGTGCTTTTTGAGCTGCCAGGGATGCTGACTTCTCTTCAGGTAGAAAGGGGATTTTTCTTTCCTTAGGATTTCTCTATTCCATGGGACCTGGCCTCCTTAGGGTATAGATAGATTTTATAAAAATAATTAAGTGTTAATTATCATATAACAATGAGGCAAATTATAATAGATGTTTTTTAATGCTTTCTGTGTGTCAGGCACTGCTATCAATGATTTGCACTTATTACTCATTTCATTTTCATGATAACACCATGAGGAAGGTATATGATTCTTCCCATTTTCAAGTACAGAAACTGAGCCAGAGAGATCAGCTAGTCCAAGCTCACACAACTAGTACGTGGGAAATAGGAGGTACAAAACCTGGCTTCAGAATCCCCATTTTTAACTATTAGAGATGTTACCTCTTTTCATAAATTTGGTTAAACAAAGTTAGATTTTTTTTTAAAAAACTACATGCTTGGCATTGCTTAGGGGGCAGTGTGACCCTCCTTGTTGAGGAATGCAGTAAACATTATTTTCCAAATGTACTTGATATTGAGGAGACGTTTCTAGGGGCATTTATGGGCTTAGTGTTCTGCAGAACACAGATGGGGAGACACTGTTCTGCACTGTCTGCAGATGGATTTGACCAAGGCAGTTTGCCCTTACGCGCATTCTCAGTGGCAGTCTTGCTGATCTCCACAAGAAGTAGTGCTGCGGTTTTGGTGGCTGATTGTTAAGAGGATACCATTTCTTCCTTGTGACTAGATGCTTCCCTTTCTGGTCAGAACGGTACAATAGGAATGCGATCTACCTGTAATTCCTTGGTACACACGGAATCAGGCCAGAGGCCCAGCGAGTCCCTGACTGAGCAGAGCCTTCTTACCCTGCACCTGTTCCCAGTTTTATTTCAGTTAGGTTTCATCCACGCTAAACACTATGTCCCTAAGTAGTAACGTGGCAAAAGGTTCTGCTAATAGATTCAACCATCTGGCTCAGCTCTGCTTCTCTCCTAACTTATGGCTAGACTCCCACTGCAAATGCCCCAGAGGAGTCTTCCTTGGAAACTCCACTCAACTAAAGATAGGGCTGAGGGCTGCCCTTGGGGACAGAGGATCTAGGATCCAGTTGGTGCAGCTTTATGGCTTGCTCTTATGTATACATTTTTTAAATTATTCTTTAAACAGATAATAGAGGCATGCGGCTTAAAAGAAAACCACAAAAGTTACAAAAGGATTTGTCTCATCTAAAATTAAAAAGATATTGTATCAGCACCAAATAATTAAAACTTTGTATCGTTGAATATCAAAAAAAAAAAAAAAAGATAGGGTTGGAATGTTACATAGCCTTTGTCTCTGAGTGGAGGAATCCTCTCTGTTCATTATCACACCTTACCTCATTAACTCTAGCTCCATCCAGCTGCTCTAGGCCGTCCAAACTGTGTGGATGGAATTTTCAAGGGCATAGAGCCACAAATGGATTGCTGCATTCTACAAGCACTTGAATGTTCTCACAAACATTATTATCCTTTCAAAAATCCTTCTAATAACTCCTATTTTAAAGGCGAAGAAAGTTAAGTGATGTGGGCACGTATATATAACTACCAAAATGTAGTTTTAAACCTTTGTCTTCCGATTCCGAGTCTGTTAATATCTTCCACCTCATAACCATTACGTCAGAGAAAATGCCAAGTGGTCCTCTTTGACAAGGTTATCCTCCAGAGAACCACAGCCTTTCAACGTGGGAGCAGTATGAGTGACATTCTCAAGCATCATGGGTCCTGGGAAATACGTTGAGCTCCTCAGATTACAGTTGTAGGTAAATGCTGGGTGGTTTAATAATATGGTAGAAATATATAGAAAAGAAGGGATAGGAAGCTTTATAGACTTTATCTGTTACCACACCACCCGATAATTAGGACTGGCCAGGACTGTTTCCTCAACTCTGGATGGTCTTGAAATCCTGCACTGTTCGGTGGGGAAGGGGGAAGCGGTTGAAATGTCTTGATTAAGCGACCCGTATACTGCTGTTCTAGAAAAGGAAGTTCTCCACTGGTTGTGTTACTTGTATTTAGTTTTATTTCAACCCCAAGAAACTCACTGATACTTAAGTTTTCATGATTTCCATGATGTAGAATCTTATCTTTAACTTCTTAATTATTTGGAAATTAACAGTTTTACACATAATTTTCCCATCTATCTGCCTTTTTACTACTTAGGAATATACGTATCAAAAGAGATGAAGAAAACAAAATCACATATGAAACACTGATTGAATCATTTTACCATTTGCTGGCATCTTAGGTGAAGAGCTTTAATGGTAGAGAAGCTTGAAGTTGTGACTGACACTTAAGAACATTCAAAAAATATATATTTAATCTATAGGATCTCCTCTAAATACATAGGCAGAGGCCTGGAGATTTTACACAGGAAGAGCCACAATGGGCTATAGTGAACAGGCAATGAAGTTTTAATTTCCGTACTCTTTTTTCTGTCTACTTGTAAACATTGCATTATAGAAATGTTCCCATCTGTCTACTGCATTCCGTGTTCATCCTGGGTAAATTATAGCCATGATTATTTTTTAAGACAACATTTCCAATTATTTAAAAAATCATTTTTATGAAAAAATCAGAAAATATAGAAGAATGTAAAGAAATTAAAATCCCTGGGAATAACCAGTAGTGACATTTTACAGTAATTCTTATTTGTGTTTTTAACGTGTGCTTATACATGCCAGTATGTACACAGATATCTTTCAGTGTAAAATTGGCCTCGCAGAAGTTGCTGAATGTAGTTTTACTTGCAGTATTCTGCTCTTTCCTCTGTTTCATCTCCTGGCAGGAAGACATGTGGCCTTCCCAGTGACTTTGGGCCTTTATGTATGAGGGTCCTGTTATTAGGTGAGAGTGGATGGGGAACAAGCCTGTGAGTGACTCCACATGTCCCAGGGCTGCAGATGTGACCCCGAAGCAGGTAGACCTGCACTGACACGGGCAGGCACTCGCCAGAATTTCTCCTTGCCTCTCGTGCTAATCCACGTGTACATCCCAGAAAACTGAGAAGGGGGTGGAGTTGGCATCCTCAGGTCCCCAGGTGTGCCCACCTTCTTTCTTTCCTGCTAATAATGCCTTTGTCCTCAGTGGGCAGAGCTAAGCAGGAGTTCAGTGCTAGTCATTATATTTAGGGAATCCAGTTTCAAAGGTAGTGACTACTGCTCTTACTATTTTGAATCTCCTTCCTCAAAACAGATTTCTGAGAACAGCCTCTACAATTTGGGTGTGAAAAGTTGTTGCCATCTTCATTCCTTTTTGCCCTCCTGGGCGTTCTGTGGTTTGGGGAAATAAGCGGGTGTTGCCAGTTGAATACAGCTGTCTGGTCTGAGTTGTCCCTTCCTCTGCCTCCTGACATATTGGACTCTACTTTTTGCCATACTGTAGTGAGAATGTGGAGGACAAGGCCAGGCAGAGAGCCTGGAAGTTAACCAGACACTGAGTTGGCCCCAGGTTGCTGCCACGTCACACCTTCCAAGAGGCTGCTCCCCTACCCAGATCCATACCACACTTTCTGCTCCTCAGACATTTTTGTCTCTACCAAGGAGCCAAGCTCCTAGGCAAGTCTGGACGGTTTCCATACCTTCTGTAGCACTTGGTAGAGGAGGCCTGCTAAGACCAGGGTGCTCTGGCTTTTGCCTTATTGAGAAAAACCAGTGAGGTATAGCCTATTAAGTCTACAGTTATGTTTCTTTTTTGTTTGCTTGTTTTTAGTAAGTTAGCTTTTTTTCCCTGATTCTAAAGGAAATACAGTCATGTGTTGCTTAATAATGAGGCTGTGAACTGAGAAATGCATTAGGCGTCACAGGGAACATTGTAGTGTTCTTGCACAAACCTAGATGGCAGAGCCGACTACATACCTAGGCTATATGGTAATGGCCTATTGCTCCTAGGCAGGTCTCTGTGCTGAATACAGTAGGTAACTGTAACACAATGGGAAGTATTTGTACATCTAAATATAAAAAAGTACAGTAAAAATGTGGTATAAAACATAAAAAGCGGTATCCCTATACAGGGCAGCTCCATTGTAATCTGAGACCAACATCAAATAGGCAGCTCTTGTTGACTAAAACATCATCCTGCAGCACATGACTGTATGTACTCATTAGAAAAAATGATGTATTTTTCACTAGCCAAACAGTACCTATTTTCACTTTTAGCCCATTTCAGCCCATCTGTCCTTCATGGTGGGGAGATACAGCCTTGCAGGCTCTGAGCACCTTTGTGACTTGAGGGCACCCTCTATTTCCTGCCTCAGTACCCTTAATGCTGAGACGGGGTAAGAAAGACTAGAAGATGATAGGGTTTGACAAATACTGTGATGACATGATTGCAATGATATATGTTCTTAAATGTCAGTGTGCATGGAAAGCTTGTTTTAAAGGCAGATTTCTGAGGGACAGCCTGAGAGATTCTGATTCAGTAACACTGACGTAGAGCCCAGGAATCTTCATTAACAAGCATCAAAGCATGTCTCTGATGAAGGTTTTCAGAACCAAACCGTAAGAAACACTTATATGATCACAGAATATGCCCCACTAAGGTGGGAAATGCAAGAAAAAATCGTATTAATTATGACAGTTATCTAGCCAGTAGCTGAAATAGCTTAATTATTCTCCTCCTTTCTTCACTGTTTCTTATTAACCTGCACTTTCCACAGTCTCTGACTATTGCACGAAACAGAATCATTGTAAAGTTTGCATCTTTTCTTTCACTTTTTTCTTCCACCATAACCTCTCTCTTTTACATGCAGATGGCTTGTAGAACCCAGGTGTTCATTACCTCTGTCACTCCTCTTTCTGTCATTGGTGTGGACACCCAGAATCCTATGTCTCCTGGTCTCTGGGCTTCCTCCCTCCCCCGGGGATATGCAGCCTCCTACTCGGGAGGCTGAGGTAGAAGGATCGCCTGAGCCCAGGAGGTTGAGACTGCAGCGAGCCGTGATCATGCCACTGTACCCCAGCCTGGGAGAGACTGCTCACGTTAAGTCTGATGTGGTGGGTCAGTCGTTCACGCTGATGTAGGACACTCCAGGTCTAGTCTGGACTGGCGACCTTGATCTCGTCAAGTAATCCTCCATGAGTCCTACTTTCTTTATCTGTGCAATGAGGAGTTGGATTAAATTCATACGTGTTTTTAAAGATCCTTCTAAAGCAGAAGTACACAGAGTCATTTTCCCATCTGTTCCTGATTTACCCACCCAACTGAATAATAGAGCTATTTCTTAAATGGTGTAGGCCCTTATTTCTTGTGAACATCTTGAAAGTGTTTAACTGAAGAAAAACATAGATAAAATCAGAATACGCAGGTTTTTGTTTTTTATGTGTTTTTTGGGTGTGTGTGTGCGTGTGCACACACACGCTCTCCAAGATTGGAATCTATGCCGCCAGACCTTCCTAACAACCACAAGGAAGGCCAGGATGATGGACTTAGGATGCCATCTGGTCCTTGGCTGTTCCTGCCTGTGAGACCCCGTCATCTCTTATGTGGGGGCAGGCAAAGGGAGAGCCCTATCACATGGGCTGTGTGTCAGAGAAGCATGGAATGTTCTCTGCCAGCCATTGATTCCGCAGATCTCTCCCCTGTCCCTTCCTTCTTTCCCTTCCCTCAGGCTTCTTCCACGTTGGGTTTTGCCTTTTGTTTTTGACTCTGGATCCTGGTCTACAGTGAAACATGTTTGGCTTAGACATTTCCCAGTGGTTTTGTGTTCGTGTTTTATGTATAGTAACTCCAAGAAAGTTTTCTAAAATATGAGCCTCCTCCCTTGCCTGGAGCTACTAACCAGAGGGCTTTGATCTTTCCCACACTCTGAGCAAGGCTGTGTTCAGTCAGGGCTTCCTGGTGGAGGGCTTTCCTCCCTTAATGTCAGCCTTTAGAAATGAAGTGGGGCTGGGTGCAGTGGCTCACACCTGTGATCCCAGCACTTTGGGAGGCCAAAGCAGGAGAATCACTTTTAAGCCCAAGAATTCAAGACCAGCCTACACAACATAGTGAGACCTACTCTCTACAAAAAATTTTTGAAAATTGCCAGTTGTGGTGGTTCACACCTGTAGTCCCAGCTCCTCGGGAGGCTGAGGTGGAAGGATCACTTGAGCCCGGGAGGTTGAGGCTTCTGTGAGCCATGGCCATGCCACTGTGCCCCAGCCTGGGCGACAGAGTGAAACCCCAACACACATAGACACAAAAGAAAAGAAACAAAGCGGTATTGAGATTAAAATGACTGAGCTTGCTTCACTCATGGAGGGAGCTCTGTGTTGTTCTCAGGAGCCTTTCTGGCTAGAAGAGGAAACAACGGCCTTCCGGGGAATGATGGATTGGAGGGGCAATGTTCCAAGCCTCAGTTGAGAACCTCCTGTGAGCCCTCCTGGTAACGACCAATTGTTTCCGCTGGGTGAGAAGATGTAGCATTCGAAAGTGTTGGGAGACTAGGCCAAAGCCAGCTTGAGGAACAGGAATGAAGCAACTGTACTGTCCTCATGGACCTCGTTCTTGTAGCCCTCGTCTGTGAGGCGGTAGGAGGAGGCCCTGCCTTGGGGGGGTGGGGGGGTGGGGGCAGGACTGGGCTCCGTCTTGGCTGGTGTGAGACCTGCAACCCGTGTGACTGAGCCCAAGGCACTTTCCCTGTCTAGACCCCAGTGTTTCTATTCCTCCAGCTCCAAAACCCTCTGATTCTAACTTCCAGCAGTTGAAGTTTTCACAGAAGATACGAGCTTTGGATTCAGTTAGCCTGCAGAAGCCACACCATCGTCCGGTTTGCCCTTCCATGAGGCGTCAGCATGTTTGTGGGTTCGAAGTCAGAAGAGATGGTCACAGACAGTAACCATGCTGGGGCAGCAGAAGAGGATTTCTTCAACCAGGGGCTTCATGCAGTTGGTGTTTCGTAATGTAGGAAGCATGATTAATCTGCGGCACACAAGGAGTGTCTCGCGCATAGTTCAAGCTGTCATAACAGCACAGATAAAATTGGAGTAAGGAATTAGCAAAATGGCATTCAGGTTCTGGTGCCTTTTCTTGTCTCTCTAGTACTGAATGCAGTTCTTCGTAAAGAATGGCGTTTGTCCACAGTCCTCGTGTTCCCGGATCTCTTCTTGCTGGTCTTCCATCATCGTGTTCTTCTGATTTAACTTCAACTGGAAAATCATTTTTAAAGGCAATAAGTATTTGAGACATTGTTCGTTTGAGCCATCAGCTACTTTTTGTCAAGTTCCCCAAGCAATGCTAATGTTTTTAGTAGAAATGAGAGCACCGAAAACAGAAGTCTTGGTTCCTGGTGTTTCCATTTTCAGCAGATGAGTTAAATTTGTTGACATTTATGGTGATTACTAATATAGTTGGACTTACGTCTACCGTCTCTGGTGGGGGCAGGGTAGAATGTATATAAAGTTTTCTAGTGAAGACTAAATTGGCCAGTATCTTTACCTTTTTCAAAGAGGCAGAGACCACCTAATGGGCACATTCTGTCCCCTTTACTAACATCTATTGGTTTTATTGGTTTCATTTAAAAACACAAATCCATTACGCATTTTAAATATTTTCTTATTCATTATCTGATACATGTCAGTTGTCAGGCTTTTGTCCCTCCTGTCCCACGTCCTTTGATACTCCTTTCACTGGAAGTCTGTGAATGGAAAGCTCTCTTAGTCTTCGTGTCCCTGGAAATGTCTGCATTTTGTTCACAGTCTTGAATGATGGCTAAGCTAGGTATAGAATTCTATACCCCTTTTCAGCTTGAAGGTCTATCATTCATTGCCTTCTGCTGTCTATTTTTGTTGATAAGATAGTTGTTGTAAAACGATTTGCTGTTCCTCTGAAGATAAACTGTCTCTTTTTTCCCTGCAGGCCTGTAAGATTTTATCTTCATGCTTGATGTACTATAGATTTTATGGTGATGTTTAAGTGTGGATTTTTAAAAATTTATTCTACTTAGTACTCTGTGATTACTCCATCTGAGGACTTCTGTCTTTAATTAGTTCTGGAAAATTGTCAGCTATTATCAAATTTACCTTGTCTGCCCACCACAGATCCTTCCTCTGACCTCCTATTAGACATATATTGGAGTCTTCCAATCTATTCTCCTCGTCTCTTAACTGTTCTTGTGTGTGTGTGTGTGTGTGTGTGTGTGTGTGTATACATATGATTTATAAATACTTACGTACACATGCACGCACACACAGTGTCTCAGAGCTACCTCTGAATCAATTCCTTGGTACTAGATCTTCCAAGTAACTCATTCAAGTGTTGGTCCCCATTATTGAGTTATATTTCAGTGGATATATATTTTTTATTTCCAAAACAAAATTTTATTTAAAAATCATCATGAGAATATTAAACATAACAGATTTTAAATCTTTAAATCTTTTAGTTTGTTCTGTTACTTTAATTTTGTCTTAAGGTGCATAGTCTTCTACTTATTAATTTTGTGGCCGTCTAACTGAGATTTCTTCATGTGTTTTGGAATTGGGTTGCAGTCTCACCTGATTTAAGATCTCTTTTCTCCACCACACTCCTCACACAACGTGCCCCATGCCCTTGACGGTTTTGCAGCTTCTTCAACTTGCCTCCCTGGCTTCCAGTCCAGAACAAAGTCCATCATGGTGCATTTCCTACAGACCACTTGTTGAACCAGCAGGCAGCTTGGCGCTCCCCTCTGGTCAGCAGGTTGGGTCTGTATCGTTCTGTTTCTCTGTAAGTCATAACCCCCAGCAGTTGTCTGTCCGCAACAACTTTCTTGGGTCTCCTTTCATGAGTGTCGTGCAGGCTGGGTCTTCCCTCCCATCCCTCACCCAGAGTCCAACCTCGACTTTAGCCCTGTTAGGCAGGCAACATGGCTTCAACTCTGCCTCCCCACTGTGTGCTTCTGATCCACAGAAATGCTTAGCTTGTTTCTTTGAGTGCAGCTATGATTTGGAATTCTCTCATTTTATATTTATATTTTATCTGTCGTCGTTTTATATTTGAAGAATTGAAGTCAAGGACTTTCAGTACCATCTCTGACTCTCTGTTGTTTAAACTTGGTTTTCACATCTGTAAGAGGAGAGTAACAACTGCCCTTCCTGTCTGTGAAAGCACTTTGTAAATACAAAAGGCAGGGTGCGGCTGTTTTTATATTTAATGTGATTGGTATCACATTTCACCACTGCTCTCTATCTTTGGAGTCTAGAATGGTCAGGATGGGTGGGTAGCATGGTGGGGAAATGAAATACCCTAGGTCATAATAGGTTTAAGCATTCCTGAAGTTTTAGTTGTCTGCTAAATGTTATCAGTGGTTTAGTTCACAAACCGCAGAGTGGTTTCTAAAGGTAAATGGATTGTGGCTTTGTTTTCGCATTAAGAGTTGCATGAAATGAAAAGGAAATTGTGTTTAATGACAGTAGAACTGGCTCACTGTTCACTGCATTTTTCAGGGTTTTTTTTTTTAGCTCTGTTGTTTCTTTTTTAACTCAGTGATGGTATCCAGAACATGACTTGCCATTTGGTGTTTAGATGCTTCATAAAATCCATCTAAACTAAAGGTGGATTTCCTCTGGGAATAAAAGAGTTGGTTAAACTTTGTCTTTCAGGTGCTTATCACTAGTATTTCATAATGTCGAAGGCCTAGGTGGTCACACTGTGAAGATGATGCTTTGTGTCAGTTCTGTAAACCATTTTGTTTGTGTCCTTCTCTCTTCTGCCAAAACAAAACAAAACAAAACAAAACACTAAAACTGTGCTTGGTCAAGTGGCAAGAATCAGCAGGGGAAGCCACAGCCTGAATTTGACTCTGAATACACAAAATTAAAGGTCTTCCTCTCTCAGATTGCCACTTTCTTGGTGACAGTCAGCTAGAGCCCTGCTTTTCTCTTTTAACTGGTCATTTTATTATATTAAGAGTTCGTGTTCCTCATTCTCTCCATCCTCTGACACATCTCCTCTAATCTAAAAAGTTCCATACACATTTCCTGGTAGCAGGAAACAATGGTGGCAATGTAGTAACCAGTCCCTCAAACTGAAAACAAGAGCCACACCCTTAGCATTAGTTACAGACAGAGAATGCCAAAATGCCAGTAGATATGGGTAAATGGGAAAAACCAATAAATTTCGGTGCTCAGTTCCTCATATTTCTGCCCCATCTCCACTCTACAGGGCTTCATGGAGAGCAAAAGCAAAGGAAGGAAAGTTGTAGACGTCTGCTGGGGATGGTGCCTGAGGGTGGTTGGAATGGCCTCCAGGAAGACCCAGCCTGAATGTCTAAATTCTGGGGAAATGGTCCAAGTGGATCCGAGATTGTAGTATAGGGAAATGGTCTGGTTTAAAGAGCCAGGGGACACATAGGTCCACTTAAAGAGGTAGACAGTCTTTAAAGGGACAAGCATGATTTAATGGGGCAGTCTTCCAAAAGCATAACTTCCAGTGAAACTGCTCTGTGATACTGTAATGGTGGATTCATCTTATTATACATTTGCCGCACATAGAATGTGCCACACCAAGAGTGAACCCTAATAGAAAATACGGACTTTGAGTGATAAGGATGTGCCAGTGTGGATTTATCAAATGTAACAAATGTACCACTTTAGGGAGATGTGGATCATGCTGGAGGCTGTGCATATGTGAGGCTAGGGGGAATATGGGATTGTCTATACCCTCCTTTCAATTTTACTGTAACCCTAAAACTGCTCTAAAAAATAAAGTCTGTTTTTAAAAATATGAAATAGTTTCTGGAGGAGAAGAACAAAAAGAAAAGAAGAGATTTTAGCAATGGGGTAATAGAGAAGACAACAGAAAGGACAAAGCTTGGGGTTTTGTAAGACAAAAGAGAATCATAAAATCAGAGGACTCATACGCAGACCCCTTCCAACCAAATACACCAACCAAAAACCCACTGAAGTACCTAGACTTTGCTAGACTGACAGAAAAGGACACCTTTTAGAACAGGGATTTTTAAAAAGACTTCAAATATCTTAAAATGAGCAAAATGAAAGTGAAGTCAGTAGGGAAATTTTGCAGAAAAGCCGGAAACAAAATATCACAAACATCAGTTGAGGAACATCCTCTTTTACAAAAAAGCCATGAAGCCAAAGAGGAGTGTAAATTCACACTTTAAATGTAATTACGTACATCCAAACAAGCATTTGAGGATATGAAAAACCATCTTGAATTATAAATGAAAAATGGGCAAAAACTAGGATAAATACCAAAAAAAGTTAATGGAACTCAGGAAAGAAAAACAAAATTATCTCAGTAATAAAGAATAAGTTTTAAAACGCTGGAGCAAAAATAGACTCTAATGAAATATAATAAGGACTTTGAAGAAAGAAAAATAACTATGAAAACGAAAATGACGTAAAGAAGTAAAAAGAGTCCAAGAGAAAATATTGGGACTGAAAGACAGGCAAAGAAAGGTTCATTTTAAAAATTATCATAGTCCCTAAAGAAACAAAACAGAACAGTAGTACAGAACTACTATTTAAAGCTGTTAGAAAAGCTCCAGAAATAGAAAAAGACCTGAATTCACACACTCAGGGGGTTCATTGGGCGCCTGAGAAATTGGCTCAGAATGACCAAGTCTGAAGCGTATCATACTAAAACTATTAGATATTAAAGATAAAGATGAAATCTTCAAGGCCACTAGGCCAATATTAAATAACTTATAAAGGCAAAATGATTAGACTGACATCAGACTTAAAGATCTACAAATCAAGGCAACAGTGGGGCAGCATTAAAAGAAAGAAAAGGAGGCCGCCTCAGTGGCTCAGCCTGTAATCCCAGCACTTTGGGAGACCAAGGCAAGTGGATTGCCTGAGCCCACGGGTTCGAGACCCACCCGGGCAACTTGGCGAGACCTCGTCTCTACAGTAAATAAAAAATTTGCTGGGCGTGGTAGCACACACCTGCAGTTCCGACTACTTGGAAGGCTGAGGCGGAAGGATCACCGGAGCCCAGCAGGTGGAGGCTGCAGTGGCCAGGAGCGTGCCACTGCACTCTAGTCTGGGCAACAGAGTGAGACTCCAACTCAAAAAGAAAAAAAGAAAAGAAAAGGAAAATCCAGTGGGAAAAAGGTGTGAATTAAGGATTATATATCCAAACAAACTGTCATTTCGACATCAAGGCAACAACAAAGTCATTTTTTATTTTGCAAAAACTTCAAGAATCCTGTATGTATTAGTGCTTCCTGGAGGATGTACTAGACCGGGGGTCAGCAAACTATGGCCTACTGCCTGTTTCTGTAAGAAATGTTTTATTGGAACACAGCTAAGGTAATTTGTTTGTATATTGTGCCTTTGTGCCACACTGTCTGTTTGCAGTTACAGTAGGAACCATGTAGCCCACAAAGTGTAAAATATTGACTGGTTCTTTATAGAAAAAGTACATTGACTCCTATAGTAGAGGAATCTATGTAATGACTAGGAAGACTTCAGCACAGGACTGACAGTTATGATGGCCTTTGAAAATATGTGAGTGAGTGTGTGTGTGTGTGTGTGTGTGTGTGTGTGTGTGTCTGTGTGTGTGTGTGTGTATGATATACATGGGGGAGACCCCCCAAATGGAATTTATTTATAAAAAATTGTGTGTTTATTCTTATGTTTAAACTTCAGTCACCTTCAAAGTACTCTCTGTTTGTTGCAATACACTTATCAAGAGACACTTTTTCCTCTGCTCAAAACAGCTTTGAACTTGTCCATTTTGATGCCTTTTAGTGCTTCTACTGGTTTGTTTTGTTTTGTTTTGTTTGTTTGTTTCACCCTTCCACATCTGCAGAACGTTTCCCTTTAAAGACTTTTCTCATTTGGAGAAACAAAAATAAGTCTCTCAGGGTGAGATCAGGTAAATAAGGAAAGTGGGGCATGGGGGTCTTGCCATTTTGGTCAAAACCTGCTGAACACTTGGTGTGATGTGGGCAGGTTGTTCATGTAAATTTCCCATCGTGAAATGGGCAAACACATTGAAAGCATCTCTAACAAACAAAAAAAAATTCACTGACGCTGAATGCAGCCTCTCACAACAATGCTAGCTGGTACACTGATGCTGATAGGTTCCTAGAATACTTACCTAGTGGGAGAAGCCTGTACTATAAGGGGCCCACCCTCCAAAAGATAATTCTGATGTTCTGGGGATTCCCCCCACTCGTATATCAGGCTAGAGCAATGGTGTGAATAATGGTAGAAGCCTAATGTAATAATGTTATGTACTGTGACAAAAGAGAGATGATGCAACTAAAAATGGGAAGAGAAGGGATAGAGAAAGGTAAAAATAGAAAAACATTTATTACTGTGTAGGCAGTAGATTTTCATAAAGGATATGCCTCTCCCCTCAATAAACCCTGATACATCAGATCGTAAAGATTTAAATAAATGGCATTTAGGAAATGTAAGTACAAAAGTACAAAATTAAGAAACCTTTCCAAATGTCAACATACACCTTTCCTAAGGAAAGAAACATAGTAAATGTTTTTTAAATTTATGGTTATAAAATGACGGATTTGTGATTAAGCATGTCAGTCATAACAATAAGTGTGAATAAGCATAATTTACCTAATAAAAGAAAGAGATTTGTAATTTAGTTCACAATATAAAACTCAAGTATATCTTCTATACAAGAGTTCTAGCCAAAAGAGTTCCTCAAATATACTAAAAATGGATAAAACGTGTCAATAGAAACAAAAAGAGAGAAGTAGTAGCAATCCTGATATAAGATTATGTAGAATTTTAGCTCAAAAGCATTAAACATAACAAAGAAGGATACTTTTAAATGCTGAAAACCAGTTTACTAGCAACAAAATTTAAGCCTTTGCACCTGGATATCTATAAATTATCTTATTAAATAACTCCTAGATGACAGGGGACATATAAATTGAAGTTACAGAATTTTTTTTACATGTTGACAATATGGTCAATATGACAGTATGGCTTCTTTCACTTAGCATAATATTTTCAAGGTTCATCCATCTTATAGCATGCGTCAGTGCTTCATTCCTTTTTATTGCTGAATAGCATTTCATTATGTGGATAGACTACATTTTGTATTAATCAGTTGAGGGTCATTTGATTATTTTTACATTTTGGCTATTATGAAAATGCTGCTGTAAATAATTGAGTACTACTGTGAATAACCATGTACAAGTTTTTGTGTGGATATATGCTTTTTTTTTAGTATTACTCATGATAGCCAAGAAGTAGCAACAAAATGAATGTCCTTCAGCTGATGGATGTATAAATAAAATATGGTATACTTATATGGTAAAATATTAATTACCATTAAAAAGAAGTGAAGAGGCTGGGTATGGTGGCTCAAGCCTGTAATCCCAGCACTTTGGGAAACTGAGGTGAGAGATTACCTGAGCCCAGGGGTTCAAGACCAGCCTGGGCAACTTGGTGAGACCTTGTCTCTACAATAAATCACAAAAACTACCCGGGCATGGTGGCATGGTACTTGGAAGGCTGAAGCGGAAGGGTTGCCTAAGCCCAGCAGGTCGAGGCTGCGGTGGCCATGAGCATGCCCCTGCACTCCAGTGTGAGAGACAAGAGAGCGACTCCAATTTAAAAAAAAAAAAAAATTGAGCAGCCATTTGGAAAGAGATAAAATAACATCCATGTATCATACCACATATAAAAATAAACTCCAAATGGATTAGGGATCTAAATGCAACAAATGAAAAATGATAGTGGAAACACTGAATAAAGTCTATTGTTTACTTAATAATGTTGTACCAATTTTAATTTCCCAGTTTTGATAATTGTCCTGTGGTTACACAAAGTATGAAGCTTAGAGGAAACTGGGTTAAGGGCATATGGGAACACTGTATTATTTTTTACAAGTTTTCTCTAAGTCTAAAATTACTTCAAAATTTTAAAAGTTGTCAAGTAGTGGGTAGCATACCAAAACACGAAATAATACCTAAATAACAATGTTTCCACGTAAGGTGGGACGCGAGACCAAGGCTCGTCCTCAGCCCTGAGAAAGGGCACGTAGTGCTACGAACCAGGGAAGAGAGGGGGCAGGGGCAGCCGGGCTCCCTCTGAGAGTTCGGGCCAAGGGGTAGCAGGGTCACTGGTCAAAAAGTCGTCACACTGATTGTAGCTTACTAGTTACTACACGTCGAAGAGAACCATGAACACTTGAGGTTAAAGTAGACGGTTTTAATATACACACAATCATGAATCGTTTTAGAGTTTGGATGCCATCTGTTTCAAAGCTTTGAAGCTTGTTGGTGGTATGGATTCATATTTTGAAGGATGGAAGGATAAATGAAAAATGCTGAAGAAGTTAATGTTGATTATCTTCATTTTAAAGACATCCATGCCTTAGCATTAAGGTTCAAAGTATAGCAGGTGGTGATAGGGAGCTGGAATCTTAAGAAAATCAGTAATCTTTGGACTTTTAGTCGGAGAAAGACCACATTTATTTCTTTAATTATCAAGAAAGTTTAGCAAAAATGACAGCTTTTTTTTTTTTTTTAAAGCAGCTGAGTGGTCCTTTCCCCCAGAAAAACCTTAGTTTCATGGTGACACTGAGAATTCTATTAGGTCAGGGTTTATCTCCATCAAATGTGATTAGACCCAGGGTCATGCAAAACAAACATGGCTATTGAAGAGCCATTTCTATTAATTAAGACAGTCCTTAGGAAAGGGTTCATTGTCTTGGGGCTGGATGGATATCTTATATTTACCCAAAGAAAGAGTTGTTATTTTCATAATTCTGGTGATGGTATTTCTTCATCCTCTGATTTTTATCATGGAATCAAGCAGGAATCATAGTAGGCATAGTTTTATTTTGGTTACCATATAATTCCTTTGGAATTATGTTTGAATAATTCAGAATAGTTTATTAAACTATAATATCTTGTAGTCACTTGCATATAGAGTTGAGATTTAGATTTAGGTATACATATCTTCCTTATAATAGTATTTCCAGAAGACAATCAAATTCATGTTGCATCGCCTAACTACAGCTTTTTCCCCCAAGAACATAATTTACCATATGTGCAAGGACTGCTGCTATTTGGATTCCCATGGATATCTTTATCCAGCATTTTGTCAGAGGGGAAATTGCCTTATGCATAATCTGAAATAATTGAAATAATCAGGAGCCAAATGAGAGCCAACGTTTAGAAGCTCCCTTGTGCTTCTCTCTACTCTGCCAATAAAATGATCACTGAATGTATTCGTGTTTTAAAATTTAAGCAGACTTGGTAAATGAATCTTGTTTTCCAAATGTGCAGAGGAGCTAACATAAGGTGGTTGGTATCCCTAAAACAGGTGTTAAAAGATCGCTTTAAGCTTCTTGATACATTTGCAAATTTACCGTGATTAAGTGGCAGTTTGCAATATACAGCTGATTATAGAAGTCAGGACATAGTTGAAATGTATTTTTTAAAATGCATCGTATTACTGCTTGTTCCTCTGCTTTTTATGATACATAGAACAACATTAGTAAGGCTGTCAAATGTTCCTGAGAGATTTGTCGGCTTGTTTTGTTTTTAGTGGTTGACAGGAATTGGCTTAAAAAACAAAATCATTCATATATGTGGCTCCCAGGATCCATTTTAGCATCTGACTAGATTTTGCATTCATATTCGTCCTTTTAAAAAGATGGCCTTGATTTTTTGCAGCAGTTTTAGTTCATGGCAAAATTGAGAGGAAGGGACAGAGAGTCCCGTAAATCCCTTGCCCCACACACGCATAACCTCCCTGTCACATCATCCCCCACCAGAGGGCTACAGTTGTTAGAAGCGATGAGCCTACGTTGACACATCCTTGTCACCTAAAGTCCATGGTTTATATTAAGGTTCGCTCTTGGTGTTGTACATTTTATGACTTTGAAAAAAATGTACAATGACATGCATCCACCATTATAGTATCACACAGAGTAGTTTGCCCTAAAAATACTCTGTGCTCTGCCTACTCACCCCTCCCTTCCCCCTCACCTGGCAACCACTAATCTTTTTACTGCCCCTATAGTTTTGCCTTGTCCAGAATGTCATCCGTCTTTGTTCACAGATGCCATCATTGTCCGTTTAGAAAATTCAAAAGGATCAACAAAAGTCTTCTGAAACTAGCAAGTGTTTATAACAAGGTTCTAGGATACAACAACAACAAAACTGGAACTAATAGGTGATTATAGCAAGGCTGTAAGATAGGAGGCTAATATACCAAAAAATGCATCTAGACACAGACAGACATTACACCCTTCACAAAAATTAACTCAGAATGAATCACAGACACAAATGTAAAATACAAAACTATCAAGTTCTTAGGAGACAACATAGGAGAAAATCTAGATGGTCTAGCATTAGACAATGACTTCTTAGATACAGTGTTAAAGGCATGATCCATAAAGGAAAGAATTGATAAGCTGGACTTCATCAAAATTAAAAATTTCTGCTCTGCAAGAGATATTTTAGAGAATAAAAAGAAAAGCCACAGACTGAGAGAAAATATTTGCAGGAGATATACCTAATAAAGGACTGTTGTCTAAAATATACCAAGAACTTTTTAAAGCCCAACAATAAGAAAACAAACTGTTTAAAAATGGGCCAAGGACCTTAACAGACTTGTCACCAAAGAAGATATAAAGTGGGCAAATAAGCATATGAAAAAATGCTCAACATCAGCATATCGGGGAAATGCCAATTAAAACCACAGTGAGGTAACTACTACACACCTATTAGAATGGCCATAATCCAGAACACTAACAACACCAAATGTTGGCGAGGATGTGGAACAACAGGAATGCTCATTCACTGCTGGTGGGAATGTAAAATAAGTACAGCCACTTTGGAAGACAGGTTGGCAGTTTCTTACGAAATTTAATGTATTTTTGCCCTACAATCAGTACCAAAGGAGTTCAAAACTTATGTTTACACAAAAACTTGTATAGGGATGTTTATAACAGCTTTATTTATAATTGCCAAAAGTTGGAAGTAGCCAAGATGCCCTTGCATAGGTGAAAGGATGAGTCAACTATGATACATTCTGAAAATGGAATATTATTTGGTGCTAAAAAGAGATGAGCTGTTAAACTAGCAAAAGTCACAGAGGAAACATGAATGCTTATTACTAAGTGAAAAAAGCCAGTCTGAAGAGGCTACATTGCTGTATGGTTCCAGCTATATGATATTCTTATTTAATTTTTACCTGGCTTCCATTTCATTTTATAATCAAGTTTAGAAGTCACAGGCAAACTGAGAAGGGGCTTGGGTAAAGCAAGCTGGGGTTTCTTCTTTAGTAAATATTTTTGAAGGATCGTCATTAGACTGTTGTTTTAAATCATCTTTTGGGGAAGTTGTCATATCCACTGTTTTATATCCTTTATTGGGAAAATTTGTGTCAATTATAAAATTTTAGACTATGGAGCCAGAAATATGTGTATTTACTTACCAGTTGTGTGACCATGGGAAGGTTTTGTCTCTACTTAGAAGGAACAAAGTATAAGACCAACTAGTGAAATATTACTTATTTCAAGTTTTGGTGATTTTATGGGGCATCTAATGTTCTACTTCATACTTTAGAGGCTAACTTTATCATTATTCCTCATATTGGTGAAGGTTCTTAGAAGCAACAAAATCCACTCTGGCTACTTTGAGCAGAAGCAGAATTTGTTGACATGCCTTGCGAGTTGTCTTGGGGAAAATATCACTACATTGTTTATACAGGTGATTCTACCCTGCTGTCTTCACAAAGAGAGATACTGCCCCTCTATGGTCACCCCAGGATAGAATGGATTCTCCATGTTTCCTCTGCAGGTTACTTCTCAAGCTTATCCTAAGCCAGGTGTCTAATTGGTGCAGGCTGGTCACGTGATGCTGCTTCATAGGTTGGGGAAAAAAATTTTCTGGCTTCTGACCTAGGAAAGTGGGGTCAATAAGGAAGGAGATTCCTCAGACGTTTCAAGGATGTTGAAGAGTAGGCAGAAAATATGGCAGCTCTCTGGGACATTTTTGTTGCAATATATTGATTGACAAAGGCAGAGATATATCCAAGTTAAAAGGAAGGTGACTTTGGTTTATTATTCTCTCTCTCTCTCTCTCTCTCTCTGTCTCTCTCTCTCCCTCTCCCCCCTCTTTCTCTTTCTCTCTCTCTCTCTGTCGCTTAGGCTGGAGTGCAGTGGCATGGTCATAGCCACCGCAGCCTCGACCTCCTGAGCTCAGGTAATCCTTCTGCCTCAGCCTTCCAAGTAACTGGAACTACTAATTTTTTGATTTATTGTAGAGATGAGGTCTTGCCAAGTTGCCCAGGCTGGTCTTGAACCTGTGAGCTCAGGCAAACTTCTCACCTCAGCCTCCAAAAGTGCTGGGATTATATGCATGAGCCACCATGCCTGGGCTCCTTTTTTTCAATTACATATTTTATTTTAAAGTATACTTTGTTTATAAGCATATCTATGTCACTTGTCTTTATCATTCACATTTTTATCCCTATGTGTATATAGGACAACTTACCATAAACATAAAATTTAAGCAAATGAAACTTAAAGGGGAAAAAAACATTTTTCTTTCCCCCAAACCTTTGTTGGCTTTTATCACAGATGTCAACATTCTCTACATGGAAATATTGAAACTATTTTTCTCTTCTATGACATGGGAACCTACCAAATTTTCCTTTCGACATTTTCCTTTAAACGTTATTCTGGTATTTTTCCTCTAGTCATCATTCTTTTATCTTACCTGCTAACCTGAAAGTGATGTCACTAAATTGAATCTCTGTGAAGAAAATTATCATGCTAGCACTCCAGAGTACTGTGATTCAACTAGATACAAGAGTTTCCTTTTTTAAAAAAAATAAGTATTTCTAATTTTAAAAACAATATACGATGATCATTGGACAATGTAAAACTAAACATTCTAAAGAGGAAAGTAAATTTGTCCAAGCCATATCCTTCAGAATTAGCATTTTGATGTGTTTCCTTGCATTGTTTTCTCTTGCATTCATGCTTAGGGGCGAGGGAGTGGCAAGAAAGTAACAGGGCAGTTGTTTTACAAAACTGGAATCATACTGTATATAATATATATAATGAATCCTGCTTCTTCATGTCATAAACAGTTTCCCATGTCATTTAATAATGAGAGCTGTATTTGTTGCTTACTATGTGGTAGTAATTCTTCTAAGCACTTTATATTAATTCGTTTGATCTTTTCCAGATTCCCTAATATAAATACTATTATTATCTACATTTATTACATGAGGAATTGAGTCACAGAAATATTTTAAAACTTGTCCTTATTCATGAAGCTACGATAAATGGAAGAGGTGTGATTCAAGCTTAGATCTAGTTCCAGAGTCTGGACTTTTAGTCATTTTGCTATGACCTTCCATAATTCTGAAACATGATTTATAATACCTATATTATATTGAATCATGTATGGTGTTGCTTTAGCTTTTTTCTCTTAATGCTTTGTTTTTGTGTCCCTGGCTGTGAATATGATGCACAAGCTTAATATTTGCTGGCTGCGTGATATTCGTGTGTATGACCACTTGCGTGAACCCTGAGTCTGCTTTCAGCTTTGAAGATGGTAGATAGTCCTGCAGGAGAATCCCTGCTGGTCTTGGGCAGGAGCCATCTACGGGGCCAGGGTCTCACCACCACAGGATGGCAGAGGGCTGGCTTTAGGGATCTGTGCCAAGGGGAAAGGAGATATTCTACAGGTTACAAATAAATAGATTTCTGGAAAGCCAAGGTAAATTTGATCATTCTGAACCACATCTGAAGGCAGGTCAAGCATGAACCTTTTATGTCCTGATTTCCTCAGCATCTTGTTAGCTTAGGGTCAACAGGAAGATGAAGTAAATGGCCAGAAAAACCAAAATGAAGACCAAGAAAATAACAGTTGCTGTTGCCCCAGGGGGCAGGCAGCTTCATGATCTAGAGATCTTTTCCTTGGAGAAGGGTTCATGGGGAGATAGATGCCCAGGCTACAGTGGAAAGAGAACTTCTTGGTCTGTATAAACTGAGCTGAGGCAGAAAAAGAAAACTCTTGTATTTACTCAGCTACACAGAAGTAGGGACAAGGAGGCCTGGCAGAAAGGAGTCCTATTTGTTTCTGGGGAGAGCTTGGCCTTCTGCTTGATGGAGACTTCAGTCAGTGAGAAAATGGCCACCATATTTGTGCAAATTGCTGAGAAGAAACTCTAAAGTGCTAATTCAAGTTAAGTATTCCTTATCTAAAATGCCTGGGACCAGAAGTGTTTCAGATTTTGGATGCTTTCAGGTATTGGAATATTTGCATATACATAGTGAAATACCTTGGGGATGGCAGCCAAGTCTGAACATGAAATTCATCTGTGTTTCAAATACACCTTATGCACATAGCCTGAAGGTAATTTTATACAATATTTAAATACTTTTGTGCATGAAACAAAGTGTATACATTGACCCTTCAGAAAGCAAAGGCGACACTACCTCAGCCACCTATGTGGACAAACTGTGGTTGTTTGGCATGACCGTCATTCCTGATTCTGAATGTATTTTGACCCATGGATAAGCAGTCATTTTCTTACATGTATTTATACACAAATACATAGCAGTAAAAAGTATAACACACCATTAATACGGTTAATAAACAATATATTCAGTGTAACTAGGCAGCACAGCAGCATCACCAGAATACTTATATCTCAGTTAAACAACAGCAACAACTAACAACAGCAGGCTTTCAGTCTCCACCTACAGTGCTGGATTAAAAGGTTACTGTATACTATGTGTGTGTGTGTGTGTTTTTTAGATGAGATGAAACATCAGAAGCAGTGGAGGGGTCCTCGAGGGATGAGGAAGCTTTCTAAGCTAGATGACTTTTAAAATGACTTGTAGGGTCTTCTTTCCCCTGGGGATGCTGAATTAACTATGTATTGTGCACACCTGTGTTTTGACTGCATCCAGTTACATGAGGTCAGGCATGGAATTTTCAGGTGTGCCCTTATGTCAGTACTCAAAAGTTGCAGATACTGGAGCATTTTGAATTTTGGACTTTAAGATTAGGGATGCTCAGCCTGTGGTAAAACTCAGGTCCAGGTCACACCTCACTCTTAAGCTGAGGAATGGGAAATTGGATCTTATTCTAAGTGTAACCAAAAGCTATGATGAACCTTCAGTCTTCTTGAAGTTCGCCACAGAGGCAGCCCCAGTGTAAGTAAAGTGCCACTGGTATTTGTGAGGAGGGATTTCCTTTGACTCCAGTGGCATCTCATTAAGCCTTCTGCAAATATGGACCTCAGAAGGGCTGACATGGAAGGAGCGGCTGTGCATTCAGCCATTGTGGCTGCTGCCAAACTCAGTTTGCCACTTAATATAATAGATTTAGGTCCGTCTTTGTGGAAATATACCCAGGCACTAGTCCAGCAAGCCAGGAGATGTCATTAGAGCTGATAATGGGAGACTGCCATACAAGTTGATAACATCAATGAGGAAGGCTCCTGTTAGTTGACATTCTCTACTATGTACACCCCCTTAATCCAATGTTCACCATAAATGCTGCCACCTTAACAGGTGCCAGGCTTTGGGGACAGATATCACTGAGGTTTTTCCCAATTTATATTGGTGGCATACCAAACTGTTTGAGGCCAGCATTGCAGTGGAGTACAATGGCTGGAGAATGTCTCTCTTTGAACATTAAATAAGACAGGCTGCAGATTGTCAACTTGCTGATGTTAATAACATTGGAAAATATTGGTCTGCAGGGCCGTGTATAGCTGCAACATAGCTGAGTGGATTTGTAACTCATCCTAAGAAGACTCATTTAGGCACAGCAGGGATGCTGACCAATAAGGATGAGATTCTAACGGAGTTGTTAGTAAGGTTCAGTCAAAAGAAGAGTGACGCTTAGTTTAAATACTGTGAAATTCCTACATTCTGTTTCAAGTTAGACAGTTGGACTTCAAAGTACTTTTTAATAAGTTGGATGAAAATTGTTAAAGGAAACAAATGGTGGTATTCATAAATACAGAACAAAATGAGATATATGTGCCCTTATTCTTTTTTTTCCCCCAATTATCCAAAGATTCAATGATTTTAAAGATAGACCTAATAATCTGCTTGGCAAAGATTTTTTAAAGATATTCTGTAATACATGAAAAAATGTTCAGCCTCACTAATCATCAAAGAAATGCAAGAATGGCCATCATCAGTACCTCAAAAGTAACAGATGCTGGAAAGGATGTGGAGAAAAGGGAATACTTCTACACTGCTAGTGGGAGTCTAAACTAGTACAGCCTCTGTGGAAAACAGTGTGGCGATTCCTAAAAGCTCTAAAAATCGACTTCCATATGACCCGGCAATCCCGCTACTGTCATTCCTTTTCTTATGGTTTTACAACAGTTGTTCAAGGTTCACTTGTGAGTGAGAACATGTGATACTCAATTATTTATTTCTGTGAAAGATCTCACTCAGTATTTATAGACTCTAAGTCCATCCAGGTTGCTGCAAAGTTCATGATTTTGTTCTTCTTTATGGCTATGCAATATTCCATTGTGTATATATATCACATTTTTAAAATCCAGTCCTCTTTTGATATGCAGCACAGTTGGTTCCATGTTCTTGCTATTGTGAACAATGCTGAGATAAACATATGTGTGCAGGTATC
>CAUYQG010091767.1:0-18181 GCA_963574415.1 Tarsius wallacei
ATCAAAAAATTAGCCGGGCGTGGTAGCGCGTGCCTGTAGTTCCAGCTACTTGGAAGGCTGAGGCGGAAGGATCACCGGAGCCCAGCAGGTCGAGGCTGCGGTGGCCAGGAGTGGCCACTGCACTCCAGTCTGGGCGACAGACTGAGACTCCAACTCAAAAAAATATATATATATATATATGTATATATATATA
This sequence comes from Tarsius wallacei, assembly GCA_963574415.1. Lineage (NCBI taxonomy): Eukaryota > Metazoa > Chordata > Mammalia > Primates > Tarsiidae > Tarsius > Tarsius wallacei. Next base: position 194 of record CAUYQG010091767.1, read on the forward strand.
TATCATAGATTGGTATTTATTTATTTAAAATATATATTTTGGCTGGGCACAGTAGCTCAAGCCTGTAATTCTAGCACTTCGGAAGGCCGAGACCAGTGGATTGCTTGAGCCCAGGGGTTCAAGGCCAGGCTGAGCAACATGGGGAAGACCTCGTCTCTACAATAAATCAGAAATGTAGCCAGGTGTGGTGGCGCATGCCAGTAGTTTCAGCTGCTTGGAAGGCTGAGGTGGAAGGATCACCTGAGCCCAGTAGGTCGAGGCTGTGGTGGCTATAAGCATGCCACTGCACTCCAGCCTGGGCAACAGACTGAGACTCCGACTCAATAAATAAATAAATAAATAATAAAATACATTTTTTTTGAGTCAGGGTCTCACTCTGTGACCCAGACTGGAGTGCAGGGGTATGATAACCACAGACTCAAACTCCTGGGCTTAATTGATCCTCCCGCCACAGCCTGCTGAGTAGCTGGAACTACCAGCACATGACACACACTTGGCTAATTTCTTAAATTTTATATTTGGAGGTCTCACCAAATTGCCCAGACTGATCTCAAACCCCTAGTCTCAGGCAATCCTCTCGCCTCCGCCTCTCAAAGTGCTGGGTTTACAGGCATGAGCCACCATGCCCAGCCTGGATCTGAAGGTTTATAGTTCTCATTGCATTTGAAAACATTTCAGCCATTATTTTCACACGTATTTTTTTCTATCCCTTCTTCTCTTGCCTCTGTTTCTGGGAATACAATTACAAATGTGCTAGACTGATTAATATTGTCCCACATTCACTTTGCTTTTGTTTCACTCTCATCTTTACCCTGTTATATGAGTAGTTTTTATTGCTCTGTCTTAAGAACATTAATCTTTTCTTTTATAGTATTTAATCTGTTAGCTATTCAATCCAGAGAAATTTTATTTTATGTCAGATATTGTATTTTTTAGCTCTAGAAGTTCTATTTGGATCTTTTAAAAGAAATCAATTTCTTTCCTCATGTTCATGTAGTCCTTTTAATCCTTGTTCTAAAATCCTTTACTGCTAATTCTGTCATCATTTGTTCATCTCTTTGCATTAAATCATTTTAAATATTCACTGGGGTTACATTTTTAGGGTTGTTTTGAGGTCTAGATTTTTTTTATTAGATGGTAGGCATTATGACTATTACATGATTATTAAAAAATTTTTAAATGTCCCTTAAAGAAGTTAAAATTTGTTTTGACAGCTCACTGATAGACTCTAATGATCCATTTGTTTTTAAGATTTGTAAGAGCAGATCTAAAATATCCTGTATTCTGAAATGAGATTAAGATGGCCAATTAGAAGCAGCTAGAGTGTGTTTTTTCGACAGAGTAAACCAAGATAGTAAGAGTTTTCTTGGCACCCAGAGAGAAGTGGGCCTGGCAGCATACCATACCATGACTCATCAAAGAAGTGCTAATAGCCACATAGTACCATGAAGAGAAAAATCAGTCAACCTGAGTTGGGACTGGCCAGACTTTTGTATGGATCATTGCACAGACAATAGGCAGCCTCCAGGCACAGTGGAGAAGGTGAGTGAGAGGAATTCAGGAATTCTGCGTCCCTGTCATGGACTTGAAAGGTCCCCATGAACCTTGAGTGACTCCAGTCTTACCCACAGTCTGCCAAAACCCATGTGCAGTGGTACAGAGAAAAAAAAGCCCTGAGCAGCTCCAACCACCATATACCAAGAACTCAACCCTTACTGGTAGCTGCCTTCTATCTGGCCTGGGATGGGACAGGCCCCAAGGGAAAACTCCCTGGTGGCACCCAGCTGGGGTGGGCTGCCTTGAGAATATCTGAGACCCCGAAGCTGGCTGCACTATGATATCTGAAAGTCAGACTGCCTGAAGATAAGGCAAGGGAGATGAGTGGGTCTCATTGCCATAGCAATCTTTTGTTTCCAAGGTGAGTATTATCTCAATGGCTAGGGACTCCCTCCCAATTCCCACTGGGGTAGCCAAGAGTGCACACAGGTGGGGAGATTGAGCTTCCCCCCCAACAAAACAGTGAATGTGGGTACTCTCCACAGCCCTGCCTATTGCCTAGATTGGCTGGGCACTTCCTTGGAGCAATTAACACCAAGCAGAAAGCCCACAGCCACAGTGCTGGCCCTTTCCTAAAAGCACCACCAGAGTTCAATAGCATAGCCCACCACACTTGATATATATCTCAGCTTTGGGGAAGGTGTGATTCCAAACCCCATCTGACACCACAACCTAAGCTGCCCCAGTTACTGAAGACACCTTGAGCCTATGCAAGAACCCAGCACAGGACTGCCACAGCTGGGAATTAAGAAACTCACCAAACCAAGGCTATATATAACCAAGGGAACCCTACAGTGCCTACGTCAGCCTCCTGCCAAATAAGAAGAAATATCTACTCAATGAGATGGAAAGAGAAAAATAATTCTGACTATAAGAAAAAGCAGAGTTCTCCAACACCCCCAAAAGACCATGCTAACTTTTCAGCAGTAGACCCTAACCAAAATGAAATCTTTGAAATTCCAGACACAAAATTCAAAACGTTGATTGCTCAATGAGATACGGGAGGAAGTTGAAAACCAACATAAATAAAATTTAAAAACCATTCAAGACACAGACGAAAAATTCTCCAAAGAAGTAGACATCTTAAACAAAAAAGCACTTGAAATTCTGGAAATGAAAGATTCATTTTTGGAAGTAAAAAGTGCATTGGAAAGTTTTAAGAGTAGATCACAACAAGTAGAAGAAAAGATCTTAGAACTTGAAGACAGGGATTTCAAATTAACCCAATCAGACAACAATAAAGAAAAAAGAATCAAGAAAATAGAACAGTCTCCAAGAAACATGGAATTATGTAAAACATCCAAACCTAAGAATCATAGGTGTTCCTGAGGAAGAAGATAAAACAACAGGCTTGGAAAGTCTGTTTGAAGGAATAATGGAGGAGAACTTCCCTGGCCTTGCCTGAGTTCTAAACACCACATAAAAGAAGCCCAGAGAACCCTCAGAAAATTCATTGCAAAAAGTCATCCTCAAGCCATATAATCATCAGGTTATGCAAGGCTAATGGGAAGGAAACAATTCTAAGAGCACTAAGACAAAAGCATCAAATAACTTACAAAGTTAAATCTATCAGACTAACAGTAGACTTCTCAGAAGAAGCCCTAAAAGCCAGAAGGGTTTGGGGCCCCATCTCCAATCTCCTAAAACAGAATAAGTCAGCCAAGGATCTTGAACCCTGCAAAACTAATTTTCATAAATGAAGGAGAAATGAAGTCTTTTGCAAACAAGCAAACCTGAGGGAATTTGTCACCACTAGAATGGCTCTATATGAAATACTTAAAAGAGTTCTCAATATTGGAACAAAAAGTATAGATACCCAGTAGAAAAACATGAGAAATCATAAAATTCACAGGGCTTATAGAACACCAACACAACAGAGAAAATAAATAAATTAATAAACAAAGCAACCAGAAAATAACCAGCAGGACAAATGGAATAGTACCTTATATATCATTATGAACCCTGAATATAAATGGTCTCGATGCCCCACTAAAGAGTTATAGATTGGCAGAATTAATTTAAAACACACAGACCAGGCTTGGTGGCTAAGCCTGTAATCCCAGCACTTTGGGAGGCCGAGGCAAGTGAATTGCCTGAGGCCATGGGTTTGAGACCAGCCGGGCAACTTGGCGAGACCTGTCTCTAAAATAAAATAAAAAATTAGCCAGGCATGGTAGCACACACCTGTAGTTCCGGCTACTTGGAAGGCTGAGGCAGAAGGATCGCTGGAGCCCAGCAGGTCAACACTGGGGTGGCTGTGAGTGTGCCACTGTACTCCAGCCTGGGTGAGAGAGTGAGACTCCAACTCAAAACACACACACACACACATACACACAATCTGACATCGCCTATCTTCAAAATACCCACTTAACACACAAAGACTCCTACAGACTCAAAGTAAAGGAATGAGGAAAAACATTTCTCACACATGGAAACCCAAAGTGAGCAGGAGTAGCCATTCTCATATCAGATAAAACAGACTTTAAATTAACAATAGTTTTAAAAGACCAAGATGATTATTATATAATGATGAAGAGATCAATTCAACAAGAAGATATAACAATTCTAAATATATATGCACCTAATACAGGAGCCCCCAGCTTTATAAAACAAATTCTACTAGACCTAAAAAAGAGATAGACAGCAACACAATAATAGTGGGATACTTCAACACTCCACTGACAGCAAATAGACAGATCTTCAAGGCAGAATATCAACAAAAAAACAGGAGTTAAATTGGATCTTAGAGCAAATGGAACAGACATTTACAGAGCATTCCACCCCAAAAGTACAAAATATACATTTTTCTCATCAACACACAGAACAGTCTCCAGGATAGACCATATGGTAGGCCGCAAATCCAGTCTCAATAAATTCAAAAAACTGAAATCATATCAAGCACCTTCTCAGTCTACAGTGGAATAAAACTAGAAATTAACTCCAAGGAGAGCCTGTGAAACCAAACAAAAAACCTGGAAGTTAAACAATCTGCTCCTAAATGACCCTTGATAGAAATTTTTTAAATTCCTTAAAATGAATGACAACAGCAAAACAAGTTATCAGAACCTCTGAGGCACAGTCAATCTGTGCTCAGAGGAAAATTTATAGTGCCAAGGTCTACATTAATAAGACTGAAAGATTGCATATTGACAATCTAATGTCACACCTCAAAGAACTGGAAAAACAAGAACAAACCAAACCCAAACCTAACAGAAGAAAAGAAACAATGAAGATCAGAGCTGAACTAAATGAAATTGAAATTTTTTAAAAAATGCAAAGGATCAATGAAACAAAAAGTTGGTTCTTAGAAAAGATCAACAAAATTGATATGCCACTAGTTAAATTAATTGAAAAACAGAGCAGGTTCAAATTAGCTCAATCAGAAATGATAATGGATATTACAACTGATATGACAAAAATACGAAAGATCATCTGAGATTATTATGAACACCTCTACACAAATAAACTAGACAATCTAGAGGAAATGAGTAAATTCTTGGAAACATACAACTTCCTAACCTTGAATCAGGAAGAGCTAGAAACTCTGAAAAGACCAATAATAAGAGGCAAGATTGAATCAACAATTAAAAGTCTCCCAACAGCAACAACAAAAAAGTCTAGGACCTGATGAACTCACAGCCAAATACTACAAGACTTTCAAAGGACTGGTACTAGTTTTACTGAAATTGTTCCCTAAGATTGAAAAGAAGGGCATTCTCCCTAACTCATTTTACAGACAAAACCAGTATCACCCTGATACCAAAGCCAGGAAAAGGCACAGCAAGAAAAATAAAGTAAGGAAATCCTCAACAAGATATTAGCAAACTAAATTCAACTGCACATAAAAAAAAAATCCACTATGATCAAATAGGTTTTGTCCCAGGAATGCAAGGGTGGTTCAGCATATGCAAGTCAGTAAACATGATCCACCACATAAATAGAAAAAAAAGGCAAAAATCATATGATCATCTCAATAGACACAGAAAAAGTATCACTTCATGATAAAGACCCTTAGCAAAATAAGCATAGAGGGAACACTCCTCAAAATAATATAAGCCATATATGACAAAATCACAGCCCATGTCATCCTGAACAGAGAAAAGCTGAATGCACTCCCCTGAAGAACTGGATGGAATAAAGTAAGGATGCCCACTTTCACCACTCCTATTCACTGTAGTACTGAAAGTTCTAGCCAGAACAATCAGACAAGAGAAAGAAATAGAGTATCCAAATTAAAAAAGAAGAAATCAAACTATCTCTGTAGGCTGATGATATGATCTTATACATAGAAAATCCTAAAGACTCCTCCAACAACTCCTGAACTTGAATGAATTCAGTAAATTTCAGGATACAAAATCACTCAACACACACAAATCAGTAGCACTGCTATACACCAAATAGCTACCAAGTTGAGAATCAAATCAAGAACTCAATTCCCATTTATAATAGCAGCTAAAAACTAAAATATCTAGGAATATATTTAACCAAGGAGGTGAAAGATCTCTGCAAAGAGAACTACAAAACACTGATGAAAGAAGTTGTAGAAGTGTAGAAGACACAGACAAATGGAGAAATATCCCATGCTCATGGATTGGAAGAATCAACATTACTAAAATGACCATATTACCCAAAGTAATTTACAGATTCAGCACAATCTCCATCAAACTACCAATGTCATTTTTCACAGAATAAGAAAAAACAATCCTAAAATTCATACGGAACCAAAAAAGGACTAGAATAGCCAAAGCAATCCTAAACAAAAAGAACAAAGCTGGAGGCATCACATTACCTGACTTCAAATTATACTAAAAGGCTGTAGTAACCAAAACATCATGGTACTAGTAAAGAGTAGACATGGACCAATGGAACAGAATAGAGAATCCAGAAATAAACCCAAATATCTATAATCAACTGGTCTTTGACAAAGCAGACAACAACATGCACTGGAGAAAGGACACTCTATTCAATAAATCATGCTGGGAGAATTGGATATCTACATGCAGAAAAATGAAACTTGATCCCTGTCTCTCTCACCATATACAAAAATTACTCAAGATGGATTAAAGACTTATGGATCAGACCTTAAACCATAAAAATCCTAGAAGAAAACCTAGGAAAATCTTTTCTGGACATTGGCCTAGGCAAAGAATTTATGGTTAAGACCCCAAAAGCAAATGCAACAAAAACAACAATAAGTAAGTGGAACTTAATTAAACTAAAAAGCATCTGCACAGCGAAAGAAATAATCAACAGAGTAAATAGGCAACCTAAAGGATGGGAGAAGATAGTCACAAACTATGTATCTGATAAAGTACTAATATCCAGTATCTATAAAGAACTCAAACAAATCGGCAAAAAACCCCAAATGATCCCGTTAAAAAGTGGGCAAATGACATGAATAGGCATCCCTCAAAAGAAGATATACAAATAGGCAACAAACATGAAAAATGCTCAACATCACTAATTGTCAGGGAAATGTAAATTAAAAACACAATGAGATACCACTTTACATCAGTCAGAATGGCCATTATTAAAAAAAAATTTTTTTAAATGATGGCACCAATGCAGTGAAAAGAAAGCGCTTATACACTGTTGATAGGAGTGATTTCTCAAAGAACTAATAGTAGATCTACCATTTGATCTAGCAATCCCACTGCTAGGTATCTACCCAAAAGAACAGAAGTCATTACATTAAAAAGATATCTGCACTTGCATGTTCATCACAGCACAATTCACAATTGCAAAAATGTGGAATCAACCTAAATGCCCATCAACTGATCAGTGGATAATGAAAATGTGGTATGTATACACTATGAAATACTATTCAGCCATCATAATGAAATAATGTCTTTTGCAGCAACTTGGATGGAATTGGAGACCATCATCTTAGGTGAACTAACACAGGAACAGAAAACCAAACACTGCATGCTCTCACTTATAAATGGGAGCTGAACTAAGGATCTGCAAAGGCATAGAGAATGGTATAATGGACACTGGAGACCCAGAAAGGTGAGGGGGGTTGGGGAGGAGTGGAGGTTCAAAAAATCACCTATAGGGTACAATGGTACACCCATAGGGTACAGGCAGGAGTGGTGGGTGCACTTAAAGCCCAGACTTCCTCGCCACTAAACAATACAACCATGTAACCAAAAACTATCTGTACCCTTTAAAGCTATTAAAATAAAGGGAAGAAAACATTTTTTAAAAATAAATAAAATGTCCTGTATTTTAAGGATAGTTTAGCTCTACTACTAAGGTATGATCCTTCTGGGATCTCTACTGAATGCCCTGGCTATTCAAGAGATTCTCTCCACATAGGCTGGCAGAAACTTGAGCTTCTCCTACCCTGTGAGTTTCTCTAATAATTATTTAGCTTATAGATCCCTGAAAGATATTCTTTGATTGGTCTTGTAATTTTACTCTATGCGTGCCTTATCAGTTTGAGTACTCCAAAAAGCAGATGCCAAGAAGGGATTGTAAGGAAGGAAAAATGGGAAGGGAAGTAGGGGAACCTACTAGAGTCAATATAATTGCAATGCTGCTCTGATGCTTGTGAAGGAGAGAGGAAAGAAAGGAAGGTGGAATGGAAGACATTTAGCCACCTGCAGTTCTAAGCAAGTTTGGGGAGCTGATGGGGAATTCTCAAGCCGAAATCTCCTATCAGAGGTATTCTACATTTCTCAGGAACAAGCCTGCCTTTATATCTTTGAGAAACTTGGTCATTAGCTAGGATTAACACATGGGAAGTATGATGGATTACTGAAAATGTGGTTATGGATTTCAGAGGCAGCAGTTGGGCCCATTAGTCAATTATGCTCTCTACAGTCAGAGAGCTAAGAGAGACATTTTTGAGCCACCAAATATTCACCCTTTGTACCAAACACATCTACATCTCCTCAAAATTTGGAGAGAGGCTCCTCCACGATGCCGATTGACTTTTTTCTGAGGGGAAACTCAGAAGAAAGAGAATAATGAGACAAACTAAGGCCCTCATTGCTGCAGTTGATCTCAGGTCTGCAGCTGGTCTTCACCCTCTCCCTCCTCCATGATGCAGTCTGAATTTTCTCACTCACAACTATCATTTCAGTAGGTCTTGGTGGCTTTCCTGGTGGTGGGAGCCAAGCTTACATTCTTGAGCAGGCTGAATTCTTGGTAATCATACTTCTCAGTCTGAGGTTGCTACACATATCCATTCACAGACACAGCAAGGGAATACTAGGGAGCAGAAACATATGCCACCCTGTCCCTTTCATATGGTAGCAGTCCTATCTCCTCCTGCTGATCAGGGCCAATTACCCCCACCAGTTTAGAGACTTCTCTTTTTGCCTGCTAGTCTCTGGGCACAAAGAATTAAAAATGCCATGGTGGCAACTGTAACTTTTAGTTAAATGAGATTTTGCTGTGACCTCTAGCTACACTGTGCCCCTTTTGGAGACCAGGAACTCCAATTCTGCCAAAGCCCAGGGTTGCAAGGATGGAAAGTACAAAATCTCCCTGTTGGGATGTGACTCTCCATATTGAGAGTGACGATAAGAGGAGTCACTCCTGCATCCAACCCTTGACTCCTAGTCCCATTTATTTTTCCTACGGAGGATACAGTACCCTATAAAGGTCTCTGGTTTCATGCATATCCTGCATCCTAAAATCATGGCACATTATCTTTTCAGAGTATCTCCTCTGGGCTAGCACTTATAAAGGCTGGTCCAGTGTTCTATACGACTGGCTGCTTTAAGATGATACTATATGTGATACTACCAGTGAATCCCGTAAGCCCCAGAGAAGCTAAGACTCTGTAGGCAGGAAAGTCAAGGTCATGCTCAGAACAAGTATCTATCCCCGTGAGGATGACATTTGCTCTTCCAGGATGGAAAAAGCCCGATATACTTACTTGCAACCAAGTAGCTGGTTGATCTCCTCAAGGAACAGTGCTACATCAGGGGCTCAACATTAGTCTCTATTGCTGTAGTTTTCAGTGTACAAGTCTTGAACTTCCTTTCACCAGGTTGTTCCTAATGGTCTTGGTGAGTGATGTGTCCTCTGATCCTCCATGGAAGACAATTCCCTGGTTGGACTTCTAGTTTTATATAGTACATCTATTCTAGCCTGCCCACTTCCTTCGGTTTTTTTATTCCTTCCTCTACCATCTATACAGGCAACTCAAGCATTTCCACTTCCTTGAGTGTTAACCATAGTTTTTTCCAGGTTTCTAAGAGCCACCTCAGCAGCGAATTTGTCTTATCCCCCAAGGTCTTTGCTAGGGTGTTAAATCCCATCCTGAGAAAATGCTCCCAAATAGATGAATTCTTGCTTATCCAGGCTAACATTCCAGTGCCTTTGATCAAACACCCTAAAAATCTAATTCCAAGGGTACATCCCTGGCTCCTGCTGCTATACTAGCTAATTCTTGCAATGCTTTTGGCATAAGTCTCTTTTCTTCCCTTATCAGGCTCAGCATGTTTTCAACCAAGTTATGCTGGGATGTAACCTAAGTTACTGATCTGGCAACCAGTAGAAGTTGGGGTATCTATTGAAAAGAACACCCGCAGCATCATATGCCAAAGTGAAAGTGTTAGTTTCTACTAGGGAAAAGTAGGCCACCTCTGCAAGCCCAGAGGGTGCAAGGACTGCAGAGCCAACATCCTTAGGGGCATCCAATCAGATGGCCCCTTTCTATGTTTTAGGGTCCCAGCTTATCCCATCTAGGTCCTGGCCTTTGTATAACAAGCCCGCTGGGCATTCGGATATCTCTGAAGTACTGCAACCCTAACATTTAGATCTTCACCTCACTGCTCAGATGAGTCTGCTCTTCCACTGCGGTAGGTAAAAGGTTCTTTGAGAGACACCACAAAGCCATCCGACTCTCACACTTGGCCATTAACTGCTTAAGAGCTTCCAGTTTCTAATTATTCCTCTGCAAGGCATTGATACAACTCAGCAATAACCAGTCAATCTCTCTACCCTTGTAGGTCATCCCCCTCTTCCAAGACGTTTTCCATGCCTGCATCACTGATCTAAGCTTGTAACTTACACAGAATCCGCCCCCCGCCCCCACCAGCTCATTTTGCTGGTAACTGCTTATGAAATCTTTAATTGCAGAGTTCCAGTTTGGGCTAGGGTCTATCCATGTCCCATGTCCCATCATTGTGATGTCCTCTTTGCCTGCTACGAGGTAGATCACCCAGTTCCAAATCCTATTGTACGGCCTATTTTCTTGGGCCATTCTTGGTAGCACTTATGTTAACTCGAGTTCCCTGAGAAGCAAATGGCAAGAGAAGATTAGATATGCGAGATATTTGGGGAAATATCTGTGAGAAAAACTGGGAAGGAAGCCATGGGAATCTAAGGGAAGGCATCAGACTGCAATGAATGTGTGACCTTTGTGAGGGAAAGAAAAGAAAGTTTGAGTGCAATTCTAAGGAAAAGTTGGCAAAGCCAGGGAGGAATCTTTGATCCAAATTTTGGGTTTCACTTCTCTCAAGAATAGTCCACCCTTAGGATTCCTGCTGTGTTCAGTCACTAACTAAAAGCAGCCATGGGAAGATTCCTTAGTCTGAATGTGATGATGAATTTCAGAATGCAGCAGCTGGAGTTATAGGTCAAAACTACACTCCCTGTAATTGGAGGTCTGAGATGTATGAGCATTTTCATGGCTGGCAGAATTGCACAGATTAATATTTCAACCAAAGACTGGAGGATAACCCCTGCAGACTTCTGAGCACCTTCTCTACATAGCTTTTCTCTTCTCTAGAACTCTGCCTTGCAATTCTAGTCATCTTGGGACTCACGAAACATCTGCAGAAAGTGCCCCCCAAAAATATACACATTTAAGAAAGGAAAAGACTATATTAAAATTATTATTGTATGCCAATAATAAAAGATGAATACAAGTCATATTTGACTTCTGCAATTACACATTGCCACCGTTAATTCAACTCAACTTTGAAAAGTAATACATAGGTAACATCTCTTAAAATATGTATACATTTTTTTTCACACCTCGGGGTATTCTCAACTCAGCAAAACTTCCAAGCTCTCCTTGGGTTACTCTGTCCCTGTGCTGTGGTCCAAAAGTAGCTGCTAAGAAGAAAATCTATGAGATCATAGTGTTCACCTCATTCATTTTCCATCTATCAGGGATATGATTCCAGTCTCACTGTTGCTCAATGTCTAAGACAATTGTTTCAGATATTTTGTCCATTGTCCTAGTTTTTACAGAGGAAGGGTAAATATACCAGCTGCTCCCTCATGAACAGAAGTAAAAGCTCCTCAGTTTTCTATGGTGTGTATTTGTTTTATATTTCATTAATTTTATTTTTATCTTATTTCTTCATTCTATTTATCTGGATTTAATTAGCTGTTCTTTTATTAGTTTCTTGAGTTACAAGCTTAGGTCAGTGATATTAACCATTCTTCTTTTCTAGCATATATGTTTAAAGCTATACATTTCCCTCCAACCACTGTTTTAGCTTATCCCAGAAGTATTAATATGTCATGTCTTCAGAATTATTCAGTTCCAAATGTTTTCCAGCTTCTATTGTGATCTCTTTTTTGATTCATAGATTACTTAGACGGGTACTGCTTACTTTCCATTTCCTAGTTTTTATTATTGACTTATAGCTTAACAACACTGTAAGAATGTCAGAGAATGCATGCTGAATGTTTCTTTTTTGTTTGTTTGTTTGTTTGTTTGAGTTGTAGTCTCACTCTGTCGCCCAGACTGGAGTGCAGTGGCCGCTCCCGGCCACCACAGCCTCGACCTGCTGGGCTCCGGCGATCCTTCCGCCTCAGCCTTCCAAGTAGCTGGAACTACAGGCGCGCGCTACCACGCCCGGCTAATATTTTGATTTATTGCAGAGACAAGGTCTCACCAAGTCATCGGGGCTGGTCTGTAACCCGCCAGCTCAGGCAATCCACTTGCCTCGGCCTCCCAGAGTGCTGGGATGACAGGTTGAGCCACACAGCCCGACCAACTTTTTTTTTAGTTGGGGGCTCACTATGTTGCCCAGGCTGGAGTGCAGCGGCATGATTGTGGTGCACCACACCTCAAACGAACAATTTAAAATTGGACCAAGCTGTATTTTCTTCAGCATGACATTCAAGTGCATGCCTTTCCACGTGCCTACTAACACCAAGTTTTATCTTTAGTGTGTTTTTCTACTAATGCTGCTGTAAAGTGCTTGGCTCTATACTGCATTTCTCCTTGTGTAAGTTATTTTTCCCTTTTAATTACTAAGTGGAAATGAAATGTTATAGAAGAAATTAGATGCCTTGTATGCCTCTTAAGTAGGGAGAGCTGTCCTTTTCGGGAAATGGGAGTTTGTGGCAGAGGATGAGTGTGAGAACAGTTCTTCTTGAGACTGGGAATGATTTCATCAAAGACTAGGACAGGAGGAGAGAAGAAAAGCAAGAAGAAGACATCAAAGCAAAAGAGTCGAATGTAATAGAAAGGGTTGCACTCCACATTTGAAATTTGTCATAACTTACTCATGTCTTTAATAGAGTAAAATCCCATTAAGTGCTGGATCTAAATGGGTGGATTAGGTGTTGACACTAAAATTAGGGGAAATAGAAGGTACGGAGAGCAAAGCAAAAAAAATGCCAGTGGAACAGTGAAACAAAAAGAGACAAGTGTGTGTGTGTGTGTGTGTGTGTGTGTGTGTGTGTGTGTGTGAGGGCATTATGAAATTTTGAGGAGGGCTTTTGATTATTGGAGTTGCCGGATATAAGGCTTAGGTCAGGTACACCCTGAGCTCAGGGGTACCTCGGCTTATGCATATTTATGTTTTTGGCTTTTTGTTTTATAATTAGTTTCTTTTTTGAGACAGTGTCTTGCTCTGTTGCCCAGGCTGGAATGAAGTAGTACAATCCTGGCTCACTGCAGCCTCAAACTCCTGGGCTAAAGTGATCCTCCTGCTTCAGCATCCCAAGTGACTGGGACTACAGGTGTGTATCATCATACCTGGCATAAAAGAGTAAGCTTTATTTATTTATTTATTTATTTTGAGTTGGAATCTCACTCTGTCGCCCAGACTAGAGTGCAGTGGCCGGGCTGCTCCCGGCCACCGCAGCCTTGACCTGCTGGGCTTTGGCGATCCTTCTGCCTCAGCCTTCTAAGTGGCTGGAACTACAGGCGCGCGCTACCACACCCAGCTAATTTTTTGATTTATTGTAGAGATGAGGTCTCGTCAAGTTGCCCAGGTGGGTCTCAAACCCGCGGGCTCAGGCAATCCAGTCACCTCAGCCTCCCAAGGGATTACAGGCTGAGCCACAGAGCCTGGCAAGAGTAAGCTTTAAATTGTGTATTACATTTAGCTCTTCCTGTCATTTGAAAGTGTTTTCATGTTTGCAATTTGGAAATATGTATTTTGTATTCAATAACTTCTTTTTTCAATTGCCACTCATTTATCTATCCATCCACAAAAGAGATAGATATGTTATTCTGGTTTCTTTGAGTTTTACATTTTGTATTCTGGTTCCTTGTAGACTTATATTTTACATTCTACTTTTGAACTCGTAATTTACTGATATGGCCATAATGACAATAGATCAAAGTTAATGCATTTCCATATACTTTTAAAGAGTTACTTTATTTTCTACTGTATTACTTCTGTTTTGCAATAAAAATAAGTCATTATAATGGTTTCAATCTATTGGTCAATTTCTGAAACCCCAATGTTATAAACATGGTAAATAAGTGCTTGGTAATACATTCCATTAAACGTTTTTAATTGTGGTAAATGATACATAACATAAAATTTGTCATCTTAAACACTTTAAGTTTACAGTTTAGTGGATTTAAGTACCTTCGCATCGTTGTGTTGGTAATAAATTTTCATGTCAGGCTTTGTCGTTGTACTATTTTAAGGAGCAATTATTTGACATTTTTGCCCTCTTTCAAATAGGGCAAAATAGGTTTCAAATAGGTTTCACGATCACTCAAAATCTGTCAGGGATGTAAATTTGCAACAAGAATCATAGAATTTAGAGCTGGAGCCGGGCTTGGTGGCTCAGCCTGTAATCCCAGCGCTTTGGGAGGCTGAGGTGAGTGGATTGCCTGTGTCCGTGGGTTCGAGGCCTGCCTGGGCAATTTGGCGATACCTCATCTCTACAATAAACCAAAAATTAGCCGTGCGTGGTCGCGCGCGCCTGTAGTTCCAGCTACTTGGAAGGCTGAGGCGGAAGGATCGCCGGAGCCCAGCAGGTTGAGACTGCAGTGGCCGGGAGTGGCCACTGCACTCCAGTCTGGGTGACAGAGTGAGACTCCGACTCAAAAAAAAAAAAAAAATTTAGAGCTGGAAAGTATAATAGGAGTGCCTTGTTCAACTTTGCCATTTAAAGGTGAGATAGACCAAGAGAACTTGAGTCACTTTTCCAAGGTACCATTAGTTAATAGAGCCAGGACTCTGACCTTGGTTCATGTGGACTAGCTCAAAAAACACATTGGTAAAAAACAAACCCTGCAAAGAGCCCATTACTTTAAATATCCTTACAGATTTATGTTACTCCACACTAAAACAATCTCCCATTTTGTGGACTTTACTGGTAGGTCAACATTTTTAAAGAGCATAAGAGTGCCACCTACAGGTGGAAAGAAAGAATACAGCTTTAGGTTTTTCAGAGCAAAGCTTTGAAGAAAGGAGGTGAGTCTCAAAGCACTTCTTTGGAACAGTACTTCTCAACACAACAAAGAAGACATAAAAGAGAAGTGTCTTCATTCCCAGCGCTTTTAGTGCACTGGGTTTCTACTGTATTTTTTCAGTAGCATATGGTGCTATGGTGGCATAAAAAAATGATAGAACGCCGAACAGTATGAATTTGTAACTAGAAGGGCATGAAAATGTTTCTTAGCAGCTGAGGACATTATCTCTCTTTTTCTGCTGGTATTTCCTCCTCACTGCTAAGAAGTATCTGAACATCAGGCAGTGAAAACCCCATAATGATGTTGGGACAACTGGATAACCATCTAGAAAAATTTCATTGGAGTCTTAACTCCTATTAGTTTAAATCTTTTTTCTTGTACCAAGGTGTTTGACTTTAAGTGACTTTTCTTTTTCCCCATGTTCAAATTACAGAGATTTTTGTGGATGCTATCCAAAAAGGGGACACCTGTGGAGAAGGTGCAGATGGGCCAGGGTCAGTTTCTCAGTTTCATGGCTCCAGGGCTCTCTCCTGTTATTAATGAAGGAGTGAAAATACAGCCTTTCTGAGTAGCCCTTTTTTGCTCATCCAAGTCAAGTCTGGGTGGACACATTTTCTACCTCTAGTAGTCAATGTGCCTTGTCCTCAAGATTACACTTATTTTCAGCAATTTTATTTCCCTGGATTCTACTGGGTCTCCTGAACACCCCAGCATAATACAACAGGGCTTGTTTTACCGTTCCTAATCTAAATCTTCCCTCTTCCTTCCTCTAAGTGATCCTTTCCTGCTCTATTTTACTTGTTTCCAGCATTCCCCCCCCCCCACCCCCGCCTTTTTAGAGTGGAGTCTCATTCCATCGCCCAGGCTGCAAGTGCAGTGGCACGCACACTCACAAGTCACCCTGTAGTGGGAACACAGAGAGGCCGTGACACCGAGGCTATTTTAGGAAGTAGCAGATTTATTAGCACTGGCGCGACTCAGCGGGCTAACGCTTCCAGGCTGAGCACCCTGGGGAGGGAGCAGAGGGGTCTTATACCTTAGTTTCGGTAAGGGAGGGGGTTGGGTTGAGCGATTATACATTTTCTTTGGAATTCACAAGGCTGTACTCAGCAAAATCAGATTTTTCAAAGAACAAATGGTCTCATTTCCAGGATATGCATAACAAGCAAGGATTGTGAACTTCACAAAGAGAGGATTTGGGTTGAGGTTGTAAATTGCTTACTATTTAGCATTTCCAGGAAAGCCCTTTTGGGCTATTTGGTTTTCTCAAGCAAAACCTATCTAGCAGGAGCTTGCAGATTGATCTTTAAAAGGAATACTTTTAACTGTTATCAGCCCCTCTCTGCCACAACCCCAGCTTTGACCTACTGGGTTCTGGCAATCCTTCCGCCTCAGCCTTCCAAGTAGCCGGAACTACAGGCACACGCTACCATGCCCAGTTAATTTTTTATTTATTGTAGAGATGAGGTCTTGCCAAGTTGCCCGGGCTGGTCTCGAACCCGCAGGCTCTGGCAATCCACTCACCTTGGCCTCCCAAAGTGCTGGGATTATAGGCTGAGCCACCGAGTCAAGATCACTGCTCACTGCTGCATCCAACCCCGAGGCTCTGGTGATCCTTCCACCGCCACTTTCTGAGTGGCTGGGACTATGAGTGTGTGCCACCACCCTGGCTAACTTTGTGTGTGTGTGTGTGTGTGTGTGTGTGTGTGTGTGTGTTAGAGATAAGTCTTGCTATGTTGCCCAGGTGGGTTTCAAGCTCCTGGGCTCGAGTGATCCTCCCGCCTCGGCCTCCCAGAGTGATGGGCTTAAAGGCATGAGCCACCACTCCTGGCCCCACTATTCTTCAGAGTTTAAATCACCATGGCATATTCAATTTTCCTGCATTCACATTCACACACACACATATGCATATGGGTTTTTGTTTGCTTTTTTGTTTCTGGTGGTGCTGGTTGTGTATTCACCAGGATATGAAGCACATGAGTTAGTTCTCAAACATTCTTACCCGTATTTCCATCAGATGGAGTCCTCTCCTTCTGAATGTACTGCTCGTATTCTGGGAGCAGGAGCTCACAATGGCCTGTCAGTAACCACTTCCCTCTTGCTGCCTCGCACCCTCCTTCCTGCTGATACTGCATCTCTCTTGCTCCTGGGCGGGAAGGCACATCTTCTTGTATTCTGAGATTTGTAGAAATTCCACCGTCAGAATTTCTTAGTTTTTTTTTTTGATTTGGAGTCTCACTTTGTCACCCAGGCTGAAGTGCAGTGGCATGCTCACGGCCACAACCTTGACCTGCTGGGCTCAGGTCATCCTTCCACCTCAGCCCCCTGAGTAGCTGGGACTATAGGTGTGCGCCACCATGCCCGGCTAATTTTTTGATTTATTTGTAGAGACAAGGTCTTACCAAGCTGCCCAGGCTGGCCATCAAAGATTACTTTTGAAGAGCTAGTTAACCCCTTGCCCAAGAGCTTGCTTGCTTTTTGGGAAGACAGACTTCTCTTCGGCGAGATAATTTAGACGTAAGATGCCTGCAAACCTCTTTGTAGTTTACAATTTTTTTTTTTTTTTGAGTTGGAGTCTCACTGTCGCCCAGACTGGAGTGCAGTGGCCGCTCCCGGCCACCGCAGCCTTGACCTGCTGGGCTCCGGCGATTCTTCCGCCTCAGCCTTCCGAGTAGCTGGAACTACAGGCGCGCGCTACCACGCCCAGCTAATTTTTTGATTTATTGTAGAGATGAGGTCTCGCCAAGTTGCCCAGGTGGGTCTCGAACCCGCGGGCTCAGGCAATTCACTCA
>CAUYQG010091768.1:0-10425 GCA_963574415.1 Tarsius wallacei
TATACCTTAATATAAACTTTTACTTACACTTAAATCTTATCCCTTGTATTCAAACACTATAACTATAACTACAAATAATAAGTAAAATTATTCAAAACAATTCTTTGCTTAAACAGAATCAGAAACTTCTTTTTACCAAGTATTAGTCACAAATCCTAACCCTGTCAATCTGGTGGGCCTCCAAGGCTGGCTCCCAACAGTCTTAGATTTTTTTTAATCTATAAAAAACAGAGACAATAAAGACTTGCTTATAAAATTATCATGAAGCCAGGCTCGGTGGCTCAGCCTGTAATCCCACCTTGGGAGGCTAAGGTGAGTGGATTGCCTGAGCCTGCGGGTTCAAGATCTGCCTGGGCAACTTGGTGAGACCTCATCTCTACAATAAATCAAAAATTAGCTGGGTGTGGTATCACGCGCCTATAGTTCCAGCTACTTGGAATGCTGAAGTGGAAGGATCCCTGGAGCCCAGCTGGTTGAGGCTGCGGTGGCCGGGAGTGGCCACTGCACTCCAGTCTGGGGGACAGAGTGAGACTCCAACTCAAAAATAAACAAATAAATGGATAAAATAAAACTATCATGAGTCTTGAAAAAGTGCTTATAAAAACTGCCGGGCACTCTTTTCTTGTTTTTGTTTTGTTTTGTTATCCTTCATATTAAAAGGAGAGCCTTGAGTTTTAGCCAGGAACTCTTTAAGCATTAGTTTCTCTTCTCTTTCACTTTTTAAAAACTGGTAATAATGAAATATGAAAATAAAAAGAAAAATATATATATGAGGAATATAAACTTTATCTGGATTTTCTTCTCTGTAATCTTTGGGCAGTTGAAGTGAAAGCGGTTTCACATTGTCTGAAATTTCAATTAACTAAAGCAATATTTTTGCACTGCAGATCATATCTCTATAGTTAATGAGATTAAAATTTTTATTTTATCTCTAATATTTACCATTGTGCTAGTGATAAGAGTGGATATATAATGTTTTATTACTTGACTCAGAACTAAAATTTGAGACTTAAAATAATGTACATGGCTTTTTATGTGAATCATCTCGGCAAGATATTAACATCAATATGAGATGAAAAGCTAATGAAATTCCACAGACCATTGAATCAACAAGTACGTTCTTATTGAACCATCCTCCATGATTCTATTGTGAGTGATATTTTAAAAAATCACAAAATGATTTCTAACTTCAAATATTTTTTCTTTTTGAAGTAATCATTCTTTTTATTTTAAAAAAGAATCATTTTTGCCAAAAAACATAAGAGAAGAAAAAGAGTGACAGATTATGTTTTAAAGATAATATATATATTTATCAAAATTTACAAAGACTGTTTCCAATAAAAGATTTCTACTACTATATGATGGTCATTGAGAACCCAGTGTTAATTCTTTTTTTACATTTAGGAATCAGCATCATTTGATAAACAGAAATCTGGTATCACTAATTTTTGTATTAGATGTGTCAGTCTGATTCAAAACACTACTTTTAATTTTCAAATTAAGTATTAACCTAAACTATGTTTTATGGAAACCTGTAAGTTATTGTTTTATATTCTATTCCATTGTTACGAAAGGTAGAGGAAGGAGTTTCTCTATAAAGGGTTATCAAAGAAAAACTAATAATGAAACACTGTTCAGAAAACAAGCATCTTGCTCGCACATGTGACTCTTGAGGCCTCCTTCCTGGTCAGATCGTTTCGCACTGGATCTAACACAGCTTGAGTGAGTAGTACTTTACCCCAGGTTCACTCTCCTTGTACTGATGCTTGTGGAAGAGCAGCTTGCTTCCACTGTAGCCCTCATGCCTGGGATATCAGGGGAATTCCAATTACCAACTCAAGTTTGACTTCTTGGCACAAATTGAACAGCAGACTTTTACTTTCAAAGTCTGAGGGAGACACGTCAACACTTTTAACTATCTGTCACTCTTCTATGAATTCATACCGCACTTACCCTCCAGTGGTCTTGGATTAGGCTTGTGAGGATTAAAATTATTTTGTTTCTCCAATGCTAAAGTAGTAAAAAAATCATAGTATTTCCTGCTGTACCAATATCAGTTTGCAAAGAACCACTGAATTTGAGACTTTTTCATGACCCTCCAGCTTTCTCCTATACAGAGGCTGAAAGTAGATCATGCATTGGGAAATCTAGAACAAATTTTTGGTCACTTTTTAGAGTCTTACCAGGATGTGCCAATTTTAAATGTGTGGAGATTTAACACCCATTATTATCAACATTGGGCATCAGTGAAAACTGAGACTGCAGAAAAAAATGAGTTTAATATTTTTCTAATAACTTGTCTGTGCTGGTATTATTTTGTTCTATAGGACAGTACTCTAGGGAGGTTAAGAAATTGATCTAATATCTCATATCTAGAAAGAAGTGGGTTTTTTTGGCATTACAATACAAATCTCTGAAACTCACTACAATTCTATAAGGTGAAATCTTTGTAGGCATGTGAGTTTGCTGGCATATGTTAAACTGAAGACCCTCCTTGAGTTTAGGGCCACAAATGTGGTTTCCAGTTACATTCACTGGAGAAAATGGTTCCGATAATGTATTATCAGGGCTGTTAATGATTGATCCAGGCAGAGAATGAAGCCTAGCCCACATGGTGAAGGACCTTAGGCCTGGTACTAATTAGATGAAGTAAGGCACTGTAAGGCAAATGGCCAGTAATGTAGTACATAATGTGGAGAAAAAGTAGTTTATTATCCTCATAACATTTTAAGCAGGTGGGTTATTTTAGTGCATCTTTTTTTCCCAGAAACAAGATTACTTTACATATTATAATTTTACTATTTCCTAGAGTATTGTCATCATTGTGAAAACTAAAGTTATACTATATAAACACATTTCAGTTAGAGAGAAAAGTGTTTATGAGAAACATATTACCATTTAAGAGCACCATCAAGGAAATGAGACATTTCAACCCATTCCAGGGGAAAGGAGTTGCTCTGATTTAAACATTTGTTTCTCCCTCAAAATTCATACATTCTAATCCCATCCCTAGGTTATACTATTACAAGTGGGGTGGGCTTTTCCAGAGCTGATTAGGGTATAAGGATGAGCCCTTATTATTAGAATTATCACCCTTATAAAAGAGATTTCAGAAACCAAGCTAGCCCTTTCTACCATGTGAGGACACAGTAAGAACATACCTCTATGAGGATCAGACTCCACACTAGACATTCCAACTGCCAGTGCCTTGATTTTGGACTCCCCAGCCTCCAGAACTGTGAAAATAAGTTTCTGTTGTTCATAAGCTATCAAGTATATAGTATGTTTTTATAGCAGACAAAATGGACTTAGGCACATAGTCACACATGACCAAAAAAGAGGTGAATAATCAAGAATATCTGAGTAGCCAAATACCTGACTACAATACTAATATTATGAAAGAAAGAGAGAACAAATTATTTGGGAAAATTAATAGTAATTTACATTGTGTAAGGACAGGAGACTCAATCAGGCCAGCATCAATTGAGGAAATTGGGCAAACTCTATCGAGAAAGAAAATTTCAGAATAAAATAATGACAATTGTAATGCTGGATAGCCAGCTATAAAAATTTTTTGCTAACTCCATGATAAATAAAGACCAGTCAACTGTTGTTAAAGAAACAAAATCCCACACTTGAACAGCTGCTTTACAAAACTCAGGCTGGCCCACAAGCATCTTACAATCAAGGTCAAACATCAACCAATCAGAACTGCCTCATTTGCATGGCAGGAATTCAAATGCATGATGGGAATCCTAAAACTTGCCTTAACCGAAAAGAAGGACAAACTCCACTGGGGAGAGCCCCAGATCACTGCCTCTGCAGACAACAAACACTTGTTGCCCTGTTGCCTGTTGTGCATGTCACAATGTATCGTTTCATTAGAGTTCTACCTTTCTTAGTTCATAACTGTCTTGGTGAATGGTTTCACCTCCATGACTCCAGCCTGCCTTGTCTCCCACTTATGGCAACATTGGCCTACACAAAGACATAAATGCAGATCCAAAAACTAAGCAGATGGGGAGAAAAGATAATGAGTTGGGAAGAAAGGACACAACACACATAGGCAGTAGGTGTCCATAATACAGGATAAAGACAATCGTGTTATAAAAAGGGAGGACAATTATATATACAACACACATGACAGAGTTAAATATTTGGGATCAAGGATAAACAAAGGTTGAATGGGTAGGAAAGAGCAAGATTTGAAAAATCATTGGCTAATCCAAAGTCTCAAAAATTTTCTCCTATGCTTCCTTCTAAAATTTTATAGCCTTGGGTTTTACCTTTAGGTCTATAACCCATTTTTAATTAATTTTTATGTATGGTACTTTGTATAGATCAAAGTTAATTATTATGTGTATGAATATGCAATTGTTCCAGCTTCATTTGCTGAAAAGTCTCTTTTCTTCACTAAATTGCCCTTGTAAAAACATTGCCATAAACCAATTGACTATATATGTTGATTTCTCTACTAACACTAATACTACACTTCCTTGATTACTATAGCTCTATGATTTGTCTTGAATTCAGTTAGTATTAGTCCTTCAATTTTACATTTTCACATACATTTTAGAATCATCTTACCACGCTTTACAAAAACAAAAACAAGAAAACAGCACACTTTGTCAGGGAGCACTGTCACCTTAACAATATTGAGTTTTACAAGCCATGAGCACAGTGTATAGCTCCATTTATTTAGATCTTTTAAATTCCTCTCAGCAATGTTTTGTAATTTTAAGTATATGGGTCTGGTAAATATTTTTTCATATTTATTGCTAAAAATTTCATTATTTTGGTGCTAATATATGGAAACACGACAAATGGGTGTTTCCTAAGCAGAATGTATATAGAAGTATCAGATAGGTAAATCATACAATATGCAATATTTCATCATTTCAGTCTTCTCAAGGATCTCTTCTCTTTCATTTATTTAAAACACATTTTTAGAAATGTTGAAAATTTTCTTATGTTAATTGCCAAAATTGCCTTGTCATCATTCTTGAGCCACCTGAAAATTATGACTGGTATAAGAATGGATCTAAATACTTCAATCTCTGGTTCAATGCTAGCGAAACTCTTAACATCGTGGTATAATAGAAAGCAATAATGTTTGTATGGCATATTTTCTTTTTCTTTTTTTTTTTTTTTTGAGTTGGAGTGTCACTCTGTCACCCAGACTGGAGTGCAGTGGCTGCTCCCGGCCACCGCAGCCTCAACCTGCTGGGCTCCGGCGATCTTTCCACCTCAGCCTTCCAAGTAGCTGGAACTATAGGTGCACACTACCACGCCCTGCTAATTTTTGATTTATTGTAGAGAGGAGGTCTCGCCAAGTTGCCCAGGCAAGTCACGAACCCGCAGGCTCAGACAATCCACTCACCTCGGCCTCCCAAAGGGCTGGGATTACAGGCTGAGCCACCGAGTCCGGCTTTGTATGGCATATTTTCATAAGCAGGAGCAGAGTTGAAAACATGTATAGTATTGGAGAAAATAGATGCATTACATTTCTATTATATGATTAGAATAAAATAAAATAAAAAATATTAGAAAAATATATTAAATATTAAATCCCCATGAATTTCCAAATAAGAGCATCTATGTTTCAAGATAGTTCATACTTCATGCTCAACCACAAAATTTTATATCTAATGGTAATCTGAGTATTTGCATGAGAACTGATAAACTACCTATAAATAATTATCTACCTTTTTAAAGGCTCCATCTTTACTATCAAAGAAACTTACTAGCTAGAGAATTGGAATCATGTCATGGAGAGAATTTCAGTAGCACCGGATCTATAGGTAGTTCTCTTTGTGAGGAAAGTCAGAGGTCTATAAAATATAGTGAACCACAAATGGGAACCATGAATAATGACAGAGACCTATAGTAGACATACTTCAGAAGACCTCATCAGGGTATATTAACTGAGAAAAAAAATGTACCTTTAGCCATAGCACTTTAGTTGCCTTGAACAATAAAGAAAAATAGCACAAGCAATATAAATACAACATGTAAAGGAGAGAATACTTAAAAGAACACTACTCAATAGCCATTTTGTGAGGACTTATGTTTTTCTGAATTTCATGTTGAGTATGAAGTATTCATCTATTATTTTTAAGTGTATCTATCCAATTTAGCTAACACTTCTTCAAAGTATTTGACTCAGTGATGAAACTAAGAGCTGTATAAATTTAAATAACAGAAGATTTATTAAAATAAAAAATGGAATGAACTATATATTTTTGACTAAATGTGAGTTTACAAATTATATTCAGGAAAGATTGTGTATTTCCGTGTAAAATCTGAAGTCTCACTGAAGTTTTTTGACTAATTATTTTATAATTAATTTTCTCTAAACTAGAGGTATACACTTCATTTATTCCTTCTGTTTTTGTTTTTTTTTAATAGTCTGCATTTTTTAGAGCAATTTTAGGTCCACAGAAAAATTAAATGGATGGTACAGAGACTTCACATATATTCCCTGCCTTCACATATGCATAGCGTCTCCCATAATCCACAGCCCCCACCAGAATGATACATTTGTTACAACTGATAAACGTACATCATCCCAAATCAATATTTTACATTAGGGCTCATTCTTGGCATTCTATCGGTTTGGACAAATGGACAAAGACCTGTGTTCACCATTTAGTATCATACAGAGTAATTTCACTGACCTAAAAATTCTCTGTGATCTGACTATTTATCTCCTCCTCCCTCCAGATTCCTGGAAACTACTGCTCTTTTTACTGTCTCTTATGTATTTTCCAGAATGTCATATAGTTGGTATCCCACAGTTTGTAATCTTTTCATATAGGTTTCTTTTACTTAGTAATATGCACTTGAGGCTTCTGCATATCTTTTCATGGCTTGATAGTGCCTTTCTTTTTAGTGCTGATTGCTATATCATTGTCTACATGTACTGGTGTATTTATTCATTCACCTGCTGAGGACATCTTGGTTGCATTCAATTTGGGGCAATTACAATAAAACTTCTATAAAAATTCATGTATAAAGAAATTTTCAATTCCTTTAGGTAAATACCAAGAAGTATGATTGCTGGATCATATGGTAAGAGTGTATTTAGTTGTTTAAGAAACTGCCAAACTGTCTCCCAAAGTGGTTATACCATTTTGCATTCCCACCAGCAATAAATTAGTGTTTCCATTCTTCTATATCCTCATTCATTCCAGAACTTCACTCTCTTCTTAAACTATGCCCATTTAGAGGTAGTCTACATCAATCTCTTCAAAGAGAACCTTCAGTCTACTACTACACATGGCTTAAAAATAAGGAAGACCACCAAATTACAATGTTCAAAGAATTTTCTGTTTCATCATCTTTCTTTCTCATCTCATTCTCAAAATTTCATCTTAAACTATGACGATAAAAATTAACATTTACTTTCAAAATCTTGATGAAATTAAATTTTCTTAAACTCAAAAAACCTAAACTTTGCTTTCAGCTTCTCATGTTTTGCCTTTTTAATTGTTCCTTGTTGTATGGTGAGCATATATTCCAGATCATACGACACTAGATATCCCCTTTAGGAGTCTATTTTAAAGTCTCTACATAAAGAAGAATATAATCAACATGCTTATAAGCTGTAACAGTGTTCTTGAAGATACTATATATTCAGGGGCTTAGATAAATAATAGTAAGTAGGTCTCTAGTAAAAGATATCAACCCTGTTAATATGACAATATGTAAGTTGTTAGTTCTATTAAACAAAAAGAAAACACATTCTATCAGCAAGCATGCCATATTGATTTCTATAAGTTAAAAAGTGCTAAAACATATTTTCATTAATTTTGTAGTTAATTGAAACTTTAAGAGAAAGTACATTGAATAATTGCCTAGTTTCCTGAAAGCATTGAAGTTAGAAACAAATTACTCAGGGAGGGAATTGTGTGGTTATGCTTGCATTAGACATCTTGTCCCAGCAGCATTATAAACATCAACAAGTACCATTTTTTTCATGCTAGTGTTACCTTTCACTGTTGTTGAGACATCTGACAACAAAGTCTTCATGCTAAAATGCTCAAACTCCCCAGACACCTTAGGCTTTCAACAATCTTAATCTGCTTGCTGGGTTTCAAAAGAGTTTCAATAAATCAGAAAAGCCATGGTGTGGGTGGGGGAAACTTCCTTTTCCTTATACACTAAACAAACAAGAATCATATTACTGCAAAGTTGAAGAGGATTAGTGATTATGCCACCTACTCTTTTTTTTATTGTTTGAGCACCATTTTTATTCTCAAGTGAAATAAGTTTGAAAATTCTTATCTCAGTATTGAAATTGAACCATATTGCTACACAAATAAGTCAGCTTTATATTTGTTTTGATTTAATGCACATGAAAACATTCTGGAAAGAGTTTGATTTGGTTACATTAGAGATTAAAGCTGATACTTTTCCTTTGATACAATTTAGAGTATAATAGAGCTTTCAGTAATATTTATACAACACTTCTTTGTTATTTTTCAGCTGATACACCATCACCAATACTCTAATCCAAGTTAACATCACCTTTTGCTTGGACTAACAAAATGACTTTAAAATCAGTCTTTCACAAATTTCCTCTAATCAATTTTTTATCCATAGGTATTTTTATAAAATACAAGTATGACTATGTCACTCTTTTCTATGAAACCTCCAATAGCTTCGCATTGCTATTATAACTGAATTATTTAAATCCACTTTTATGATCTATGTAATATAGCTGTAAAAGCCCTCTTTTTTGCTATTTGAATTACCATATTTTTTTCAGTGTGAATCTACCTTTTGCATATACCATTCCCTATGTTTGGATAAGGCTCCCTTCTAATTCACCCATCATCACTTTCTATTCACTCCTTAAAACCTCAGTTTAAATGTCCCACGATCAAGCAAATGTTTCCTAACCTTTGAAACCTGCAATTTCTCAATTATGTGATTAAAGTAATCGATCTTTCTCTTTTATAACAATTATGACGAAATAATGAACTGTATATTTAGTTGGTTGATGTCCATAAAGTTTGATAAAATTTAACTTCTATGAGGCAAGGTCTATCCTTGTTTGTTTATCACTAGACCATCACCACTCTCCATAGTACAAAGCTCATAAAATATTTTTTAACATACATATTAACTGTTCATAAAGCCAACCTACATAAATGGCAATGTCAGAAAATAAAATACTGTACTAAACTAACTTGCAATTACCATTTTAAAAGGTGTTTCCAAAGAGCTCTGTTACAGACTAGTTAGGAGGTCCATAATATATAATAACTAGTGTTCAAGATATATGCCTTTCACTTACACAAATGTACAAAAAATAGTACTTGAATAGAATGAGCAAGAGTAACATCAATAAAAGAATAACCTTGAATCTTCTTTAATTTTATAAAGGTAAGTAATAAAAAATAATCAGAACCTTATTAGTTATAAGTAACCTGCAATACATCTCATAATATTATGATTTAGGAACAGAAAAGTAGATTATAAATGATATGAAATAGCAGACGAAATACTTTTCCAAAATGTTTTATAAAAATCATTTTAGACGTTTTAGCACATTTATGTTTTGCCCAAATTCTTAATTGCTGTGAGGTAAGAAGAGCAGATATAGATGCCAATATTGCAATTAACCTGCAAGTTACAGCAATTGAATTTTGTGCCCACATTTTGGAAGGTGGGGAATAATGTTTGCCTTTTCTAGGAACCCTTAAATCTGCTAACACATAAGTGAGAAAGCGCCGCAGCCCACATGGCTGGCTCGAGGGGTCCTGAGAGAGAGCTGCAAGAGCTTAGGCAAGACACAGACACAACGACATAAAGCAAAGCTGGGGCCAGGTGGGATACTTTCCTCTGATGGAGGAGAAGTGACCCCTAACTAGTACAGCATGTTTATTTTATAATCAAGCACAAGGGAAGTTGGAAGGGATTCAAGGTCTGTGAGGGAGCCACAACGGAATTATGTTGTTACCTAAAAGGTGAGCTTGTTCTGCGGTAATCTTCTTGTAGCTGAGGCTTTATTGTAGCTAAGATTTTATCTGTACTATGTGTATCCGGATGTGTGGGCATCTGAGACACCGTTTCGTGTAGCAGGCTGCATCTCTCACAGCCTGCCTTTGGCTAGAATGCAGAACTTCTAGGCGAAACCATTACCTACGACTTTGGGGTACTCAAGGCCTGCTACAGTGACAGTGCTTGTCTGCTCCCCACATCACTTCCGCTCCCAACAAGAAAGAGGAAAGAAAATTAAAAGATAATGAAGATCCTCACAAAACTCACATTAGCTTAAAAAAAAAATCAGGGCAGAAAGTAAACTACTTGAAGTATTTCAAACAAAGAGGAATTTAATACAGTGGTCTGGATGTTACAAAATTGTTGGAAGTGAGAAAATATCTTGGAACAAATCTCATGAGCATACAGATCTGACTC
>CAUYQG010091769.1:0-37675 GCA_963574415.1 Tarsius wallacei
CTGTAATCCCGCGCCTTGGGAGGCTGAGGTGAGTGGATTGCCTGAGCCCGCGGGTTCGAGACCCGCCTGGGCAGGCGAAACCTCATCTCTACAATAAACCAAAAAAATTAGCCGGGCGTGGTAGCGCACGTCTGTAGTTCCAGCTACTCGGAAGACTGAGGCAGAAGGATCGCCGGAGCCCAGCAGGTCGAGGCTGTGGTGGCCGGGAGCGGCCACTGCACTCCAGTCTGGGTGACAGAGTGAGATGCCAACTCAAAAAAAAAAAAAAAAATAGAATTTCCCCACATATGCAAACCTGTCAAGGTGATACTCATTAAAACATGTGTGTGCTATTGCCCTCCTGGTAATAACTTTTTCCTAGATCATCCTTCACATCAGTAGACTCTACTCTATGTATAGTGTTTCTGTCATTCACTCCACTTACCCATATTCCCTAATCATCTAATATATTGTTACTATTATTGCATTCAAAAGTTATCTATTAGATCAATTAAGAATAAGAAAAATAGGAAAAGGGAGCTCTAGGGAAGACAAAGATTGCAGGGCACTGCAAAATGACCACTGGCACCTATTTCTAGGGTTTTCCTTCAACTAAAAGGAGATTGTATCTTCTTAGGATTCAGCAATTGCATTCCTTACATCAGGAACATTACGGTTTCTATAGACAAGCTTAGGCAACTAGTTACTATTTACATCATTCCATTGGGGGTATCCAAATCCAAGTAACCAAATTGTGGAACACCATCTGATAACTTCTTGCCCTCGAGACTTCAACTCAGAATTCTTATAATTCTTATTAAATATAAAGAATCTTCAGGATGTATTATAGGCATTCCTATAATTAGTCATATTTACAAGATACAAAATTATTGGGATAAAAAGCAAATCTCATCACATTGTATCCTGTCTTTTCCTATTCCCCTGCCTTGACACCACTCCAGATATAGAAGGAACCAGGCCAGGCCTGGGGTCTCATCCTATCCCATCCCCTTTCTAGAGTGCTTCAAAAATGATACTGTGCTTCCCCCAACTTGGCTGCAGAATCTCAATCTGGATTTTTTTAATGTATTCATCTGACAAATGTCTACCATTTGCCAGGCATTTAAGAATATGGCAGAGAACATGTAAGATGGTGTCACCAATGAGTCCCCCACCTCTTGCTAGTATTAAAAGAATGCTCTCTGTTGGAGTTTCAGGAAATGTAATTTGAAGAGAATACTTCAAAGGGAAGTGGAATTATAAGCAACAGTTTTTTTTTGTTTACATGTAAATGAAGTTATTTTAAAGTAAGTTTTAGAAAAAAACATGAAGGTGGTGTCTGCTATACATGTTTATATTCTACATTCTTGCTTCCTTGAATCATATGTTTGTGTGTATATATGTGCCTCCTTACACTTGAATTGGAAATTGAAGATTGGTTTAAAAGTAAAAAAAAAAAAAAAGAAGGAAAATAAAAGATTTTATTTTACTTTTATTTATTCCTTCTTAGTCTTTTATGAAAATCTAAATTTTTTATCTATATCGTTTTCCTTTTCTCTGAAGAACTTCTTTCAATATTGTTTTTTTTTTTTTTGAGTTGGAGTCTCACTCACTCCATCACCCAGGCTGGAGTGCAGTGGCATGCTCACAGCCACCCCAGTGTTGACCTGTTGGGCTCCAGCAATCCTTCCACCAAAGCCTTCCAAGTAGCTGGAACTACAGGTGTGCACTACCACACCCAGCTAATTTTTTATTTATTATGGAGATGAGGTCTCACCAAGTTGCCTGAGCTGGTCTCGAACCCATGGGCTCAGGCAATCCACTCGCCTTGGCCTCCCAAAGTGCTGAGATTACAGGCTGAGTCACTGAGCCCAGCCTCTTTTAATATTTCTTACAGAAAAACTGTTGGCAGTAAATTTCCTCAGTTTTTGTTTATCTGACAAAATCTTTATTTCTCCTTCACTTTTGAGGAATAATTTTGCTGGATATAGAATTCTAGATGGGTGTGTTTTTCTTTCAGTACTTCAAATATTTTTACTCTATTCTCTTTCTGATTGCTTTATTTCCAAAACAAAGTCTAATATAATTCTTATCTTTGTTCTTCTATAGTTAAGGTACACAACTGGCTACTTTTAATATTTTTTCATTTTTCTTTAGTTTTCTGCAGTTTAATATGATATACCGAGGAGTGTATCATATGAAATGATATTGGAGTTTTATCCTGTTTTGTATTTTCTGAGCTTAAGTCTCTACTGACATATCTTCAGGCTCAGTGATTCTTTCTTTGACCATGTCCAGTCTCTTAATACTTCTGTCAAAAGCATTTTTCATGTCTGTTAGAGTGTTTTTTAATTTCTAGCATTTTCTTTTATTTTTTCTGTATTTTTATCTCTTTTTACATTACTCATCTGTTGTTGCATGTTGTCTATTTTATCCATTATAGTTCTCAACATATTAATCATAGTTATTTTAAATTCTGTCTGATAATTCCAAAAATCAGTGTCATAACTAAGTCTTGATAAGATACTTAGCTGGTCTCTCCACACTATGTTTTTGCTTGTCTTTCGGGATAGTTTGTAATTTTTTTGTTGAAAACCACATATTATGTATCATGTAATACAATCTGAGGTCAATAGACCTTTAGTGCCATGTTCATGTTGCTCTGGCTAGGAAATAGGCCTTGTCCAATGCTTGCTGTAGCTGTTGATGCCAGAGTCTTCCATTTCCACTGGTGTTTTTATTATTTACTCCCCTTCAGTCTTGGGTTTCCCTAAAAATTCTTTCTTAAATAAAGTCTGAGCCTCGTAGCTCTTTCAGTGTAATCCACTGTTATTTTATACCGGAGGCCTGTTGATGTGATAGTAGGATATGGAGGCAGGAATAACAATCTGTAATCCTTTCATTAAGTCTCAGCCTTCAAGCGGGCTTGTGTCACTAATTGTGATCTTCACAAGTGTTTCTCAGAATTTTCCCCCTTAAGTAAGATAAAAAACCTCATAGGAGTCTGAAGCTGAGTAATTTCTATTACCCCACCACAGATAAGGTTCTGGTAAAGTCTTCTCTTTTGCTGAGCAGCACTTTGTAAAAGAATGTTACGGTCCTATTTCAAAAGCTTTACTTTTTTCTTCCCCTGCCAGAAACATGAGGATTTTTAATCACACTTCATCTTGAGTACCTGAGTACCTCCGGATAAAACCCACAGAAGTGCAGATTCCCCAGAAGTTTCTCATTCACGCTAGACCACATTCAGCCTCTAGGAATTCATCAAAGTTACTATTTTTTAGTTTTCCTGTCAGTTTCTGTCTCCAGAAGCTTCTGTTCCATTTAGGCTGATCTTAGCTTTGGTTCTTCATATTCACCTGTCTCTCCAGATTTCAGAGGGATAACTTGCCCTGAAGCCTTAATTCTCTGATGGGTCCAAGACAAGTCATTAATTTTCAGATTGTTCAGCTTTATATTTTTTCTTTTTAATTATTGAAAGGACAGGAATAAAGACTGTAACCTCTTTATGCATCAGAGCTGAAAACAAAAATCCCCTTGATTTATTTTTGTTAAAATTATCTTGAATTTCAGGATTAAAGCCCATTTGATGATGATAAGTTATCATTTTTATATTTTAGAAAGTTAGATTTGCTAAAATTGTGTTAATAATTTTTGCATTTATGATAATATGAGATATTAGTTTGTAGTTTCCTGCTTTAGTAGCATGGTAACATTGGCTTTACAAAATTAACTGGAAGGTATAAAGTCCTCTTCAATTTTCTAAAGCCTTTTTGTGGAATTGATACTATTTCTTTCTGGAATGTTTTATAGAATTCATATAAAGCCATCTGGGTCTGGAGTTTTTTTTGTGGGAAGTATTTAGCTATAAATTTAATTACTTTCATAGATATAAGACTATTCAAGTAATCTATTTCTTTGTAAAATTGCTTTGGTAGTTCATATATTTCAATGAAGTCAATTCTATTAAAGTTGTTGAATTTATTGGCATGAAGTTGTTCATAACTTTTCCTTATTATTCCATTAGTATCTGTAGAATTTTTACAGATATTATTCTTTCACTTTTGATTTTGGTAAATTTTATTCCCCCCACCTTGTTTATTTCCTGATACATATGGTTAGAGAGTTATCACTATATTGAAATTCACAAAGAATTTGGGGGTTGGGTTTTTTTTTATTATTATCTACTGCTCTTTTTGTTTATTTTTTATTATGTCATTGATTTCTACTCTTTTTCATCATTTCCTTTCTTTTGCTTATATTGAGTTTAATGGTCTCTTTTTTCTGTTATCTTTAGATGAAGCTGAAGTTATTGATTTGAGAACTCTTTTTTCTACATAGGCATTTTGTGACATAGATTTTTGTTGTTTTAGATCTCTTGTACATATTTTGATAAAATATGCCATCATTTTATTTCAGTTCAAAAACTTTCCAATTTCTCTTTTGATTTCTTATTTGAACCAGGAAATAGTTACAAGTATTTTATATCATTTCCAAATAGCTATATATTATTCAGACATCTTTGATATTGATTTCTAATTTAATTCCTTTGTAGTCAGAGAACAGAGTTTGTATAATTTGAATTCTTTTAAATTTATTGAGACTTTTTTTGTGGCCCCGAACAAGGTATATCTAGGTAAAATTTTTAAGTACACTGGAAAAAAGTGAAAAATGGTTATTTGGTTGTTTTGGGTGGAATGTATTCTAAATTTTCACCAGGGCTTAGTTAGTCAATAGCATTTTTTAAGCCTTCTATAACTTTCATAATTTTCTGTCTGTTGGTTCTACCAATTAATGAGAAATCAGTGTTTTAATATTTTGCTGTAATTGTGAGTTTGCTTATTTCTCCTTATAATACTACCAGATTTTGTTTCATGTGTTTTCAAGCTCTATTGTTAGGTACACAAACATTTAGAATTATTATGTCTTCTTAATAAATTGACCCCTTCATGCAAAAGCACTCTTTATTTGTGGTAATATTATTTTCACTAAAATCTACTTTGTTGGGTATTCATATAGCTTCTCAAGCTACCCTCTTATTAGAGTTAACATGATATATATTTATCAATGTTTTCACTTTTAATGTATTTCTATTTGTATATTTTAAGTCAGTTCATCATTGGCAACATGTATTTGGGTCTTGCTTTTTTGTCCAAGCTGATAATTCCTACCTTTCACTTGGGTTGGTTTGTTTAGGCCATTTATTTAATGTAATTTTTTCATTGATAGTGTTTAAATACACCACCTGATTATATTTTTATGTTTTTTTATTTTTTCTTTGTTTACTTTCTTTTTTATTTTATTTACTTATTTGTTTGCCTTTTTAATTGATTTAATAGCTATAACTGTGCTTTTAGTTTTTGTTTGAGTCACTGCTTTAAGGTTTATAATATACAAACTTATTATATTCTATTCTCAAGTAATATGTCATTTCCCATAAGGCAGTGTACTTCCATTTCTCTTTCTACAATTTTGGCTATTCTTGTGTCAAAAAAAAAGTTAACATATTGAGTTTTAAAGATCAAATTGGTTTTTATTCATGAACCAAGCAACATTCAGTCTATAAATTAAACACAGGCTCCACTGAGCATGGCAGAACTGTCAGTTTTTGTAAGGTAGCTTGAGCAGGAACAACAAAACAGCCTAGTGCAAAAAAGAGTTTAATTAACATTAGGTTACTTCAGCTTGCTTTCCTTGTATGAGTTAAAGCAGAGGGGGACTCTTCATCATGGAAGTTCAGGTTACCTAGGCCCCTTTAGATCAGTTGGTGTGAGTATCTTGCTTTTTTTGTTGTTGTTTTGCAGGGGGTAATTGGCCTGTTTTTAAATTCCATATAATTATGTGGCACCTAGGACCAGTGACTCTATTCTAATTTGTTCTGGTATTTTGGAGCTCAGTGCAGAAGCTTAATCCAAAATAATGTCCTCCCACAAATTTTGTTTACAGTGGAAATACATTTTATTTCTACATATCATATAAGCACCACAATACAATGCAATCCATGTGGTTTAAATAGTCAATTATCAAATAGAGTTTTAAAAATATGTTTAACGTTTATTTTATATTTACCTACATATTTAACATTTCCAGTGCTATTAATTTCTTTATGTAGATCCAGATTGCATTTGGTATCATTTTCCTTCCACCTGGAGAACTTCCTTTACTAGTTTATAATTCCTTTTAGTGCATATTGATTGGTAATAGAGTCTTTTACTTTTTTATGCATGGAAGCCCTTTATCTTATCTTCTCATCTGAAATATACTTTTGCTGGGTATAAAATTCTAAGAGGATCATTTTCTCCTCCCAGAACTTTAAAAATATTGACGCTTTGTCTTCTGGTTTACTTTTTTTCTGACAAGAAGTCTATTTGCATTCTTATCTTTGTTCCTCTATTTACTGTGCCTTTCTTATCTGGCTGATATTAAGATTTTATCTTTATCACTAATTTTAAACAATTTGATCATAATGTCTCTTCATGTAGTTTTCTTCAAGTATCTTGTACCTGGGTACTAAATATTGGGCACACAGGCACAAGAATGGTAACAACAAATGCTGGGCACTGCCAAAGAAGGGAAAGAGGGAGTGGGTAAAAGGAACACCAAGCCATACATTGGGTACCATCCTCACCACTTGGGATACTTTTCAGAAGCCAAACCTCTTCTTCACGCAATATACTTACACAGCAAATCCTCACATGTAACCTATGATTCTAAAATAAAAAGAAACAAAGAAAAAAAGTGTTTATACATGGAGTTTGTTGATCTTATAGTTATAGTTTTCATCAAATTTTAAAAACTGTACACCATTACATTTCTTATATGTTTTTGCCTTTTTTCCTCTTTTTTGGGATTTCAATTACACATATAATAAGTTGCCTGAAGTGATCCCATGATTTCATTTTGTATAGTTTCTTTTTCTGTGCCTTCAAAATAATTAATTTATCTTTCTGTAGTCCATAATCTAATAATCTCAGATATTATATTTTTATTCCTAGAAATTGGATTTGGATATTTCATAAAACATTTGTCTCTAACATGCTCAATTTGTGTCCTCTTGACTTTTTTTTTTGAGTTGGAGTCTCACTTCGTCACCCAGGTTGGAGTGCAATGGTATGCTCACAGTCACCCCAGCATTGAATTGCTGGGCTCCAGAGATCCTTCTGTCTCAGCCTTCGAAGTAGCCAGAACTACAGGCGCATGCTACCACACTCGGCTAATTTTTTATTTTATTGTAGAGATGAGGTCTTGCCAAGTTGCCCGGGCTCAGGCAATCCACTCACCTTGGCCTTCCAAAGTGCTGGGATTACAGGTTGAGCCACCGAGCTGGCCCTCTTGACCATTTAATTGCCTTTTATATGAACTCTATCATTTGTGTCATTTCTGGGTCTGTTTTATTAATTGATTTTTTCTTCATTATAAATAGTAGTTTTTACTTATTTGTATATTTAATAATTTTTATTAGCTGCCAGACATTATAAATTTCACTTTTTTGAGTGTTGTATTTTTTTAAATGCTTATAAATAGTATTAAACTTTGCTATGGAATGCAGTTAAATTACTTGGAAATCTGTATTTTCCTTTCAAAACTTATTTTTAAGCTTTGTTTTGGTGTAACTTAGAGCTTAAATACTCTGCTCAATGCCTCAAGAATTATGAGATTTTTCTATCTGGTGATGAGAATATGACACATTCCTGAACATGTGCAAACTTCAAGGCTTTTTCTTCTGCTTCTCTAACATAGTTTTTTATCCTTGGCCTCAGTTAATTTCCTCATAAGAACATGCTGATCAGTACTCAGCTAATGACTGAACAGGTACTCCCCTGCAGATTATGGTGCTCTCTCCATGTAGCCATTTTCTCTTCCTTACCCTACCACTTTTTAGTGTAACTGCTTTGAACTGATAGGAATCCCAGCTCCATCTTCTTGCTCAGGAAGACTATTGGATTCTGCCTGTATTTTTATTTCTTGAGTTTCAGCTTGGAAATTCTAAGAAATAAGTTAGGAATAATTTTAGTACTTACACTATCTGTTTCTGCTTTTAGTAGCCACTATCCTGGGCTGCCTAATGTCCAATATATAAATGTGGTTCCTCTCACTCCACTTTCACCAAGCACACTTCTCTTGATTCAAAAAGTTAGATAACGAACACACCGTAATATAATTCATCTCATCTTTTTTTTCTCTGTTAAAAGGAGAGACATTCAACAAAAGCATAGTAAAATACATCATATTTTTATTACCTACATCTCAATATAGCTCTGTAGCTCTACTGACACATCAGACACATGGACCCATCAGAACTTCACTTGGGAAGATACTTTCTTATCAAACCTTCATTAGAATTCTATCACCACTCTTTGACAAGAACAACTAATCTCTTATCTTAATGAAACAACTGGCTAAAAGCAGTTCTGAGATAAGAACAACCTGTAGCATTGCCCTGCCTCTACCTCTTCCTCAACATCCCAACATTCCAACAAGAGATTATCCATGAGGCTCTCTCAGGTAAGAATTCTAGCACTTTCTCCAACACCTTAGGTGGAAAACTTTCCTGTCTTGGGTAAATCACTTGGATGATGTGTGATTTGCATTTACAAATGCAAAACCAGTGCCAGTTAGATTAACCATTGATCTCAGATGAAGAATGATGCTAAGGGGAATGTAATCGGTTACCATCTATCTTAAATGAATGCTTGATAACAGTGAAATAAATGTAAAAGGATTCTTTGCAATTGTGTAAATAGCTTTATTTGATTTACTTAGTGATGTGATTAACAGGTGCATGCTTTGTTAAGTCACTATTTTGTTTGCCTTAGTACTCGGTAACATAAAGGGAGGCTGAAAGCTAAAAGACAGCAGGGTAATTTTTCACTTCAGGAATGACTTCCAAGCAAAGTATATAGGTTAATTTTGTCCTTGAGTCTTATCTCATGTGGTGTCATGAAAAAATTAACACCCAGACTTGTAGAAATGTTGAAAACCCAGAAGCTGTCTTTTCATTTTTCTAATTTAAAAAGAGGAGAAATAAGAAGAAGTAAAATAAAAAGATTAAGGCTGAGCAAGCTTCACCCTACAAAAGTCACCAGCCTTCCAGGTTGTCATCATGCAGAGTTGAAAAACATTTCAGGCTTCAGGCATTCATGTCAATGCTGGATTTGTATGGTCCATAATTTATACAAAAGGAAATGCTCATCTCTTCATTTGCTTCATCTATTTGCAAATAGGCCCATTCTTAGTGATACTAAAGATATATTCCTGATTTTAGGAGCTTCCACTTGCATTTGAACCTGGATCCTACTGTCCAAGTTTCACTTACACTTGACACTTTGATTTCTAAGAATGAAATGCTATTTGATTTCATGACTTAAGCTCTTTAAAAGCAGCTGCCTTTCCTTGCTGCTTGAGGTGCCTGCTAAGGACCTTACACTTAGCTGACTATATTATGTCATTTGGAATCATTTGATTCTGGCTTCAATTTTTTCTAATCTTTAATACATGTATTTATGTGTTTTATAGCACAGTAAAGTGTCTCTGCATGTATGTTCAATAAAGATAATAAGCAGATGAAGAGTATGTGAGATAACTTCCATTTGGTCCTCTGAATTCACTCTCCATCCTTCTCCAAAATACTCTGTCCCTGAGGGCTGCCTGTTTGGTTTGGATTATATCACCAGGTTCCACCTATGTTTCTCTGGCTTCTATGTGGGTTTGGCTAATGGGGCACATAAGCAGAAGACAGGAGAAAGGTACAGGGTACTCACATGTGGATAACTGAGGCAAGAATAGTATATATGAGGGAAAAAATTAGGTCTGTATAGTGCTATGAGGAAGAAGAAAACCCCTTACTGATATTCTCTAGGATGCCCTACTTAGCCAATCGATATTGCTGCTACAATATCTTGTACAATTTTTAAAGCTAATAACAGAAAGATTGTCTGCCTAAATCCTGCATAGGAGTAGATGAAATAAAAGCCAATCAGTCAAGGAACAAGTGCCAATTTTTCATCTACTCTGGGTATACCACCATGGTGAGCTTAAGTCCCAGGAGGAAAACTGAAAGAAATTCTTATACCAAGTTCTGTTGGAAGGTTTTAATAAACTTGTTGAAGAAGCATTACACAACATTAAATATACTATCTATACACTATCTTAGAACTCATCTGCATGGAATATTTGCATACTCTGGAGATATGTATTTTTATTGTCAATCAAATGAAAGTTTAATTTTTAGGTGGGCTTTAGAGATATTATCATGAAAAGATTCTTGAGAACCCAGCAGAATATATATAATAACATGGCATAAACACAAAAGAAGACATGGAATATTGTACAAACCATTTGGAAAAATATATAAGAAAAACCATCTAAATTAGTTAAAATATTCTCTTCTATAAGACAAACCAGAAATGGGAGAGGAGCAGGAGGCAATAGAAATTTTGTGACAACAGTAACAAGGACAATAGGTGAGGGATTTATGCATTGACTGAAGTCCCTTAATCTTTGGGACCAATGAGTCTGGATTAGGAGAAAAAGAGTGACCTAGAAGTGCCCTACATTCTTGCTTGCTGTGGGAAAGCAAAAACAATTTGATGCCAGATACAAGTATCTGGAGAACCACCCCAGTAGGAAAAAAAACACACATAGGAGGAAATAGCCTTTACCAATGATAACTGGGCATTGTCCAGAACTCTCATTTCAGGCAGGGCCAATTGTAACAAGCTAGCTTAGCCCCTAATCACAGTGAAAAATGCCAAACTGAAATCGTTGTTACGGCTATCAGCTGGAAGGTGAAGTTGAGAATTAGAAGACTCTGCAGGTCAGTGAGAAGAGAGCCATTCTGGATTAGGGATACCTGGCAAAAGTACAGAACAGGTCTTTAATAGTGTTTTCCCTTGATGAATATGATATAGCATTT
The DNA here is from genome assembly GCA_963574415.1 of Tarsius wallacei. Lineage (NCBI taxonomy): Eukaryota > Metazoa > Chordata > Mammalia > Primates > Tarsiidae > Tarsius > Tarsius wallacei. Next base: position 10,895 of record CAUYQG010091769.1, read on the forward strand.
CAATATAATAACAGCCAGGGAAAGGGGGAGGATTTAGTTTAAATGCGTGGATATGTAATTACTGTGCTATTGGAGTTCATCTAGATAATGCAGAACAGAGTTTAGGAAAAATTTTTCCAAGCAGCAGCCTTCTGCTTCAGTCCCTGTCCCACCAGGAGCTCTCTCTGTGCCCGCCTCAGTAGGCATCTTCATTCTCTCATATTGTTTTTTTTCCCAGAACATCTTGGTTTTACTTGGTATCTAAATGAAACGAAAGGGTAAAACAAAGAGGAGACCACAAGAATGACAAAAGAAGAAGGAAGAAAATATATATGTATATAAGGTAAATGCTTTCACATAATGCCTCATTTAATTCTTTCCACTATATTTATGCAATATTATAGTGTTTCTCACTTCAAAAATGATAAAAAATAAAGCAAAGAGAAATTAAGTATCTTTCCTAAGATCAGAGGGTTAATAAATGATAGCTGAGGGACCAGAGCTCATTTTTTTCCTCCAGCATTCCACAGCTAATATGCTTCTCCTATATTATATTGCCACTCTTTTTTATACTCAATGTGACTCCCTCTCTTTCTCTGTCATTTTTACTCCTAACTTTATCCGAGCTCCAATTTGTAAATTAAGATGACAGAGGAAAAGACTGGGCAAAGTTTCAGACTCAAATTAAGACTTAGCTTGTAATTCAAGAGTATATTACCTTATTCCCTTGATACTTTGGCCCTAGTGGGAGCCATTACTGTTCAGATTCCACGCAAGTATGTTTGAAGTATTGCAAAGTATTATGAAAAGACATTATGTGAAATCAAACCAGATCCAATACTTAATAAACTTTTGGGCTGCACCAATAAAAGTAGGATATTTACAACGGCCAGAGTTAGTTCTACCTTGTATCCTACAGATCGGCATGCCTGAGGATGATGTTCATTGCTAAGACCCACCTTTTTAGATGGAGACAACTTAATCCAGTAAAAAAAAATGACCAGGTGATTTAAGATGTTGAAGCCATGTTATAGATTATATAAATAATGATATAACAATAAATAATAGCTTAGAGAATTTTAAAACTAGAAGAGAGATGCCATGGCAATGAAAAATATGCATCTTAGAGTAATTAAAGGGGTCTAAAATGGGAGCGGAATAGACTTGTTTTTCTGTTATACCAAAGAGTATACCGTGAAATAATGGGATGAGAATAAAACAAACATGTTATAGCACACGAGAGGCTAAGATTCCTCACAGTCAAGTATAGACTAGACTAGCATTCAACCATATTATTGCAAAAGGGAATTCAAGCATCAAAAAGTAGTTGTACTAGATAACCTGTAGATATTCCTTTTGCATTGAGTTTCTAGGGTGTTTTATGGCCCTTCCTAACTTATAATTTATTGTGGCAGGAATTCTTCCCAGCATAGGGCTGGAAAAATTACTGAAAGTATTTATATTCACTGCCAATTAGTAGTATCATGCACACAGTAGGTGTCCAATAAATGTTTGCTAAAAGTCAAAATGTTAGAGTTCCCTGAATGCACCTCAAATCTATATGGGATATAACACATAAACTTCAGAATAAAACAGTTATATGGCAGCAGAATGAGTTGTCCAATAGGACTCTCTCCAGCTGAGTTTTGACCCTCCTACTAGTGCGAGGTGAAAATGTACTATTATTCTGATAAAGATAGACCACAAACCTAGTGAGTTTCTCAGTATGCCAAGAACCTGGTAAATTAGTTCTGCGTATTGAGATCTTGCATTTCCCTAATGTACCTATCACTTAAACCTTCTTCTGTCACACTGTAAGACTAAGAATAAAACTACATTTCTTCCTCCAGTATTTCAGTTCCCACTGGGCTGAGATCAGAGAGAAAAGTGTATAGCAGCGTGAAGGGGAATGATGCTTGAGTCAGAAACATGGACGTAGGGAGAGGCGGAGAAACCAGTTCATCCCTGTTTAAAGATTTCTTTAATGTGTAATTTCCTTATCTGCAGACAGTTTTCTGAAGGTACACATTTAGCTTCCAGGATAAATATGAAGCTTGAAACTTCAGCTCTGTACTGAAGCTACTGTTATTGCAGCATAAATTAAATAAGGGGACAATGGAGAGTGATTTGTTGTATTCCTGGAAGAAGACCCCAGTACTCCTCCAAGGTTGTGTAAAAGGCTGAGGAATCTGTGATACAAATACTTTAATTAGCTGACAGCATGTGGGATGAATTACATTTGATCTCTGTTCAAGATGCTTGTATAATAAAAGATTTAATTGTTTCATTTTTTTACAGTGTAATGGATGGAGGAGGAGGATATCTTAAGAATCTGTTCATTTAAAGCAGTGATTGTAATGTTGTTCTGCAAAGTGGAATATGACAGGAGAAAGTTATAGAGAAAGTATGTAGGAGCCTTCAGACTCTGGGAATTCTTTGTACCTTTGCCGTTTTGCGTGGCTGTGAAGCTGACATCCTGCCATTTAACAGTCTAGAACTCTTGGCCCTCACCATCCTTTGCCAGCAAGAATGTAACGGTCTCCTATTTGGTCTCTCTACCTGAGGCTTTATTTTTCCACATCCTTCCTCCTTTCTTCACTCTGAAGCCAGAATGTCCCACCAATAATGGTAATCTGACTGGGCTGTTTCCTATTTTAAAACATTTTTTGTGTCATTCTATAAAATAAAAATACAAGCACCTTCACATGGACTCGAAATGCCCTGGCTGGCTCTCCAGCCTTGGCCCCCTCCTCCTTTTCTTGCTCATGATGCTTCAGTAGCACGTGACTGCTGGAAAGTTTCTGGTGAAATCATATTCTCTCTCTCTGAATTTCTGACATTTTATTGCTAAAGAATGTTCTTTTCCACCTACACTCCTTCCTGTCAAGATGACTTTTCCTTAATTGATAAATCCATATGACCCTGTAGTTCTCCATCACACATATTTTTACCAAGTCATTAAAAGTATCTGTTTATGTGTTCATTCCCCCATCAGATGGTGAGTTCCTTGAGAAAAGTTTCAACAACAAAAAAGAAGTTTGGCCAGTCTCGGTGGTTCAGCCTGTAATCCCGCAAGAGGTGAGTGGATTACCTGAGCCTGCGGGTTCGAGACCAGCACGGGCAACTTGGCGAGACCTCATCTCTACAATAAATCAAAAACTAGCCGGGAGTGGTAGCACGCGCCTGTAGTTCCAGCTACTTGGAAGGCCGAGGCGGAAGGATCACCGGAGCTCAGCAGGTCGAGGCTGCGGTGGCCGGGAGCGTCCACTGCACTCCAGTCTGGGCGACGGAGTGAGACTCCAACTCAAAAAAAAACAAAAACAAAAAAAGAAAAAACAAACAAACAAACAAAAAACAGAAAAAAAGAAAACAAGCATCGCCAGGTTCGGTGGCTCAGCCTGTAATTCCGCGCCTTGGGAGACCGAGGTGAGTGAATTGCCTGAGCCTGCGGGTTCGAGACCCACCTGGGCAACTTGGCGAGACCTCATCTCTACAATAAACTTAAAAAAATTAGCCGGGCGTGGTAGCGCGCGCCTGTAGTCCCAGCTACTCCGAAGGCTGAGGCGGAAGGATCGCCGGAGCCCAGCAGGTCGAGGCTGCTGTGGCCGGGAGCGGCCACTGCACTCCAGTCTGGGTGACAGAGTGAGACTCCAACTCAAAATTAATTAATTAAACAATGAGCCGGTCGTGGTAGCGCGCGCCTGTCATTCCAGCTACTTGGAAGACTGAGATGGAAGGATCACCAGCGCCCAGCAAGTCGACGCTGGGGTGGCCGTGAGTGTGTCACTGCGCTCCAGCCTGGGCAACAGAGTGAGACTCCAACTCAGGAAAAAAAAAAAAAAGTTCACCGTTGTGTCCCCAGCCTCTAATACAGGACAGCACAGGCGCTCATTACATGTTTCTTCAATGAGTGAGTAAATGAAAAGTGTGTTTATTACTTCAGCAGTATTATAGTAAAAGTGACGTTTTATTAAATTTTCAAGGGAGGTAAGTGTCAACTAATCACACACCCATATATGGCTAATGTTTGTGACATAAAGTGCCTTTAAGAATTAAATTTCTGAGTAAGAGACTTGATCACGAACGAACCAAAGTAATTCTATGTGTTTAACGTTTTACTTAATGATAGCTACCATACAAAATGAGGAGGATAGTGCCTTGCTCTTAGCCTCTCAAACACCACTGAGCACCATTATGCCTCACAAACAGTATTATGCACCATTATGCCTCACAAACACAGTTATGCATAGATACAGCCTGGACATTCTGCTAAAATGATTATTCTGATTCAGTAGTTCTGGTGCTGTATTTGAGACTTTGTGAATCTAGGCAAACTCCCTGGGAATGCTGATGCTGCTGGCCCTTGGACCTTACTTTCAGTGGTAAGGGTAGAAAGCATCTCAATTCCATGCAGAGGAAAGTGGCTTGCAGGGAATTGAATGCCAAGGTATTTATGGTTGTGTACATAACTATACTGAGAGTTTCTGCCACCCTGTGCTAGCATCTAAATGGATTTATGTTAATTTTTATGCGTTGTTTTAAGTATTTTATAAATAAATTAAATCCTGAATACTGCAGGTATTTTTCCCATAATAACTTCAGGAATTTTCATTTTATTATTTTGTTTTTATATGTTAAATTACATTATTTTGTATTGTTATTTTTTGGTACCAAGCCAACATTTCTGACCTGCGAGCCACAGAGGAGGCCTCTCTAGACTTACAAGTCATATAGTCAAATCATCAATAACCAGTTCTAGAAATATTTTACAAAGTCCCATTCAATATAGAAACTTAGGAAGTGACCAAAATATAATAATATGCAAGACCATAAAGAAAAAAAGATTAGAAATCTTAAGAGATCTAAACCAGATGTAAGCTAATCGAAAGAAAAACAACTTTTGCAAAGAAACAAAAATCCAAAATTGTTTAGAAGGTTGGTGCTTTGAGATAAATAATACTCAAAATTAATTATGTAAGGACAGAGGCCAAGAAAAAAAAATTGGGCTAACTCTTAATTTTCATAGAGCTTTAAAAAAAAGAAAGTGATCCTACAAAATAGAAAAAATAGTAATAGTGGTTGCACATGTTGTTCTACCACCATCAGGCACAGAAGATTTTTTAAGTGAATTGTATACGAAGGGGGATCCACCCCCCAAAAAATATTTTTTGGAGAGTAGGCCTCTTCTAGTACAGACTTTCCCACTAGATAAGTGTTCTAGGAACCCACCAGCATCAGTGTACTCACTAGCATTGTTGTAAGAGGCTGCTTTCAGCTTCAGTGAGTTTTTTTTAGACTTTCAAGGTGTTTGCCCGTTTCATTTGGGTGATTTACGAGCACATCTGCCCACACTGCACTGAGTGTTCAGCAGTTTTTGACCAAAAACGGCATGATCCCTGTGCCCCACTCTCCCTATTCACTTGATCACTCCTGAAGCAACTTTTTTTTTTTTTTCGTTTTTCCAGATGACAAAAGTCCCCAAAAGGAAACGTTTTGCTGATGTGGAAGAGGTGAAATAAAAAATGGCAGAAACACAAAAAGGCATCAAAATTGACGAGTTCAAAAACTGTTTTGAGTAGTGGAAAAAGTGTCTTGATATGTGTATTGCATCAAAACAGAGAGTATGGTGGTGACTGAAGTTTAAACATGTAAGAATACATCTTTTTTTAATAAATAAATTCTGCTTTGAGGGTATCCTCCCTTTTATCTTATCTCACTTAATTCTCATGGGGTTGGTACTATTATAAAAGTCAAGACACTACAAGGAATTACAGTAAAATGCTACTGACAAAGTAAACTCTAAAAGGAGCAAGAATTTACTTTTTCTTTAACTGATCTTTTCTGGGACTCTAATAAAAACAAGAATTATTCACTTTATTAACATTTATAAAGCACATTACAAGAAAGCACATTCATAATAGTATTACATGCGTTATTTAATTTTCGTAAGAAGTCTATGAGTTAGGGATTACTATCATTTTTATTTTACTGATGTAGGAACTGAGGTTTAGTGGAGTTAAATAACTGTCCAAAGTCACCCAACTAGTAAGAAATGAACCAAGACTCAACTCAAAGTCTTTCTTACACCAGTTGGTTTGTTAACAGTTATATATACATTTTCTTTTTTTTTTTTTTTTTTTTAGTTGGAGTCTCACCCCATCCCCCAGGCTGGAGTGCAGTGGCACACTCACGACCACCCCAGCATCAACCTACTGGACTCAGGCGATCCTTCCACCTGCCAGAACTACAGGCACGTGCTATCATGCCCAACTAATTGATTTATTGTAGAGATGAGGCCTCTCCAAGTTGCCCAGCTGTTCTCGAACCTGTGGGTTCAGGCAATACTCTCACCTCAGCCTCCCAAAGTGCTGGGATTACAGGCTTGAGCCACTGCACCTGGCTATAATATAATTTTTAAAGGCTATATCCTGTTACACATCCTGGTGTGCCAACTTTTTTTCAGGTATATACCTATAAGTGGTATTGATGAATCATAGGAAATATATACTTTCAATTTTACTCTGAAATGCCAATCTGCATTCCATGGAAGTTCTACAATTTACACTGCCTTCAAAAGTGAATGAGACTTCCCATGGCTACATATTTTTGCCAATACTTGATACATTCCCAAAATTTAAGTTTCTCTAATTTTGTGGTGTTTATTTACTTTAACCTGGTTAATAATTAAGCTGAATATCTTTTCAAATGTGTATGGAGCATTTTTGTTTAGTCATCTTTGAAGTTTCTGCTCAATGACCTTTTTTCCCATTTTCCATTGAGTTCTCTCTCTCTCTCTCTCTCTCTCTCTCTCTCTCTCTCTCTCTCTCTCTCTGTCTCTTGATTCCCAATGGTTTAAAAATATACTGGACATTAATTCTGTGTTGCTTAGATTTGTAGCATTTTTCATTCACTCTCTTTTTGGTGTCTTTTAGTACAGAAAAATTATTGGATAGTTTCCTTTATATTTTGTGCTTTTGTATCTTTTAAGTAAATCTTTATCACAATGTGTAACAACTGCAATGTTGTCTTCTAAATGCTTTATAGATTTTTAAAATCTTTATGAATTTGGTTTGTATGTGGATATGAAGTAGAGATGTGTGATATGTATCTTCAGAACCCCACCTATATTCCCTTAACCACCAGCCCCCAACCCTCACACAGAGTTTACCCAGAACTTGAAGAAGAACAGTCCACTATTTGACTTCCTATCTCAAGCATCTGCCTAAGGATATTCTCTGACTGATGGAGCTGGCTTGGCACATATATGTAGCTGGCTGAAACTGGCCAAAGTCCCAGGAGTAATCTTCTGGAAAGGAAAGGTGTCCCAACATCTTCACCTTTAAAAAGACAATCACAAGGTATGTTTTACAGTCTTTCCAAGATTTCACAATAGACTTGAGCCCTAGTTGCCAATACTGATAACCAATTTATTGACATATACTTTATATTAGCTTTCCCCCCCCATTCTCTGTTTTATTTCCCCCCCATTCTCTGTTTTATTTCCACACTCACTGACTTGTTTCCAAATAATATACTTTAAGAAACTTACATGTCAAGTTTTAATGTAGTATTAAGGAAGAATAGTCACAACTCTCTGAAAAGGATTACATGTGTTCTTCCCTTTTCCAACTATGTACTTCGCGAAGCAAGATTTTTCTGCATATCTTTCAGCCAAAACATTTGAGTACAGACTAAATCCAAAAAGAGAAAATCTAGCTAGCTTTTGTTAAGTCAGAAATAAAATTTAAAAAACTTGTAAAATGTAAATCAATGCCACTGTTATCACTGTCATTTTGTACTTTTAAAAAATATGGTCATTTCTCACAAATATATATTAATCTGTAATGGGTTTTTTTTAAATTCTAAAATGAATTAGCAGAGATACATTTTAATATTTCTCAGTTTAATTTCTTTTTCTTTTCTTTTTCTTTCTTTTTTTTTAAGTCAGAGTCTCACTCTGTTGTTGCCCAGGCTCTAGTGCAGTGGCATGATCATGGCTTACCACAGCCTCAATCTCTTGGGTTCAGGCAATCCTTCTGCCTCAGCCTCCCAGATACCTGGGACTATAGACACATGCCACCAGGCCCAACTAATTTTTAAATTTTTTTGTAGAGATGAGGATTTTCTATATTGCCCAGACTGGTCTTGAACTACTGGGCTGAAACAATTCTTCTGCCTTGGCCTCCCGAAGTACTGGGATTACAGGCATGAGTCACCACGCCCAGCCCTTAGTTTAATTTCTAGTATGGTAAATATTAATAGACATAATCAACACAAGCAAAAACTCTTCAGAGTTCTCATAGATTGTTAAGAGCGTAAATGGGTCTTCAGATCAAACAGTTTGAGAACTACTGGCCTATAGTAAATAAGGTGTAGGTGCTGGAATTGCCTTTTCAGTACATTAAAAAAAAGTTGGAAAACTCAGAGATATATGCCTGCTAAAATGGATTTGTTATATAAAATCAGAAAATCACCAGTCCACTATGTCCTGGGAGGTATCAAAGGACACTAGGACTTATTAAAGCAATGAGGCGTACACAAGTGAGGAAGGCACAATCTATCCTCTGTAGGCTGGAATAAATGATAGAAGACACCACTGTGAACTAGGCTCCCTAATGTCAATGGGGATGATAGAATTCCATACTAGCACAATCCAAATTATGACACTTAGTAGTCAGAGGAAAGGGAGCGATAATTATGGTAATGAATAACAAGACCAGAATCGAAACCAGGGCCCTTGACCCACTGGAATCTTCATTATGGCTAAGAGACCATAGTATTTACAGGAGTGTAACAGAGGGGAAGCCAATGAGAGTACTGCTCAACTTATATAAAAAACATTTCAAGATGGAAAGCAGAAAGCTGATGTCAGTTAATGCAATGTAAAATCACAAACTCATTTCCAGACTTGAGCCAGTTCACAGACACAGAGTTTATCAATTGAAAGAGAGGTCAGCCGGGCTCGGTGGCTCAGCCTGTAATCCCGTGCCTTTGGGAGGCTGAGGTGAGTGAATTGCCTGAGCCTGCGGGTTCGGGACCCGCCTGGGCAAGCAAGACCTCATCTCTACAATAAATCAAAAAATTAGCCAGGCGTGGTAGCATGCGCCTGTAGTTCCAGCTACTTGGAAGGCTGAGGCGGAAGGATCGCCGGAGCCCAGCAGGTCGAGGCTGCGGTGGCCGGGAGCGGCCACTGCACTCCAGTCTAGGCGACAGAGTGAGACTCAAACTAAAAAAAAAAAAAAGAAAGAAAGAGAGGTCATACACTCTTAAGGAGAATGCCTGCATCTCCACAGTGGTATACAAAATATTCCCCCAATCCTTACTCAAAAGGACCTACATCCATTTACTCAGGTAGCACAGGGGATATAGGAATACTCAGATCTTTTGAGGCCTATTGAATACAGGGTCTGAGGCTGAAGAGACACCAGGGTTCCAAAAATGTTAATCCTCTCTCTAATTAGAAAAGACAGAATAGAGAATGTGTGATAAATGGAGTCCTGAGCCAAGTATATGTAAGTCTATCCCTGAACGAAGTGTATGTAAGTCTATCCCAGAGGGGTCTGCAGACCCCTCTGTGTTTACTTCTCTAGTCCCTAAATGGGATAAATATATTTAGGAGCTAAGAAAATCCTCAACTTACTTCCCAAATGGTGGAATAAGAGCCTTTATAATAGAAAAAAAGCCAGACTGAAACGCTGAAACTGCATTACCCAAGATACTAAATTGTAAGCAATATCATAACCCAGCTGGAATTTCCAAGAATATTGCAATCCTTGAAGAGTTAAAGGATGTAGGGATGATAGTCTCTGACATATTCCTGTTTAATTCACTAGTATGGCCCTACAAAAAACAGATGGATATGGCAGATGGTGATAGACTACAGAAAACTTAACAAATGGTATCCCCAATCATAGATGCTGTGCTAAAGATAACATCTTTACTAGTGTAGATAAAGACAGTCTCTGGTTTATGGTAGCTATTGATTTCCTCAATGTGTTCTTTTCAATACCCATCAGGAAAGGGAATCAAAATGTTTGCATATACCTGAGACAGATGGAAATACATTTTTACTGTCTACAGTAGTCTATGGGTCATTATACAGGCCCTTTATATTGATGACATGTTAAAATTAGATCTATTGAGCACGAAATGCCATGTATTCTATACCGTATACTAAGACCCATGTATGGGAAATAATTCCCAAGATGTTCAGGAATATTGGTGAGGATTTTAGAGATCAGTGACAGCCATGTGAGTGTACCATTAAGATCTCCTTTAAGATAACCGGTTGCGGGGAGCATAATCAACTAACAGCCCCAGCCACCACGACTTGGATCAACCAATGCATTTGTGCCAAAGCTCTTTTCTCCATGTTGTTCCTAGTCAATAAATGAGCACTCTGGAGGTACAAATACTAGCTCTTTCCTATGGGATATGGGTTGATTATTTGCCTTATTCTGTTTGTGTTGCTATGAAGGCTAAGTAATTTACAAAGAAAAGAGGTTTATTTAGCTCATGGTTCTACAGGCTGTATAAGAAGCACAGTGCCAATATTTGCATCTGTTGAGAACTTTAGGCTACTTCCATCATGGCAGAGAGGAAAGGTGAGCCAGTCTGTGCAGAAATCACATGGTGAGAGAAAAAGGAAGTGAGGGAAGAAGAGGTGTCTGGCTCTTTTTAACAACCAGCTCTACTAGGAAGTAATAACGTGAGAACTCACTAAGTACCACAAGGATGGCACAAAGTCATTCATGAGGGATCTGCCCCCATGAACCAAACACCTCTTATTAGGCCCCACCTCTAACACTGTAGATCAAATTTCAACATAAGTTTTGAAGGGGTCAAATATCCAAATCATAGTACTGCTCTAGTAAGTAGCTTTGAGTCATAACTTCTATACACCTGGTCAAAATTTCTTAAAACTATGTTGCAATTCCAGACCAATACTCCTTTATTTTTCTTCTCTTATCACAGGTGTCAGATTTGCATCGTAGTAGGATTGACCCATCCTGTCTTCTCCTGCTTATTCCCTTTTATCCTTCACTGGTATTTTACCCAATACATTTCTTGCACATCTAACTCCATCCTGAGTGTCTGCTTCTCAGAGGGCCCGGGCTAACACAGGTTCCAAAGGTCTGGGGCATACTAGGACTTTATCTCCAATATAAAGGACAATTTCTTATAACTTAAACTTCCTAACTCTAAGAAAAAAGCACACATTTTATAAGGTTCTTTGGCTTTTGACAGAGTATTGACCACACATAGGAATGCTCTTCCAACTCATGTCAAATGAAATTGAAGACTGCCAGTTTTAAGTTGTGCCCCAAGCAAGCATTGGATGACCGTGCACCAGAGTTGTTTATCATCGGATGTATAGTGTTATGTCCAGCAAGTATTAAGTTTAAGTAACAGCGGTCTACTATATATTGACAACAAGACAAATTCCTGTCCACAGAACTCATGAGTATAATAAAGTCTACTTTTAAAAAATGCTACGAATCTTAGACTGGTTTGTTTCAAGTAATCAATAATCACAGTCTATCCCTAGGAACAACCTTCAACTAATCAGAGATAAGAGTTGGTCAATTAATACCTCAGTTTCCTTACCCTTTACATTTTAATCTGTGTTCTATAGTATAGAATTGATGTTGCAGGGGTTTACAAGAAGGATTGAGTCACACTTGTTCATAGTGGCAACTGATTCATAAAAACATCCTTTATTTGCATTCTTCTGTGTCTTGTCTTACATTCCCAATCTCTGGCTCTGCTATCTCAGATTCATCTCTCAAATAAACTACTTACACTCAAATTTTCATCTCAATATCTGCTTTTACAGGAACCCACACTAAAAGTGTTTTCCGGTTTGTTTCTAAATGGACCATAACTGTTCCTTACGCCATTTATTGAAAATCCATTATCTCCTCTCTGATCAGCAATATCATTTGTTACAGATCAAGTGTCTACTTATAACTAAATATCTTTCTGGGATATCTATTTTATTCCTTTTATTTATCCCTTCACTAATATTAACCTTCTCTATCTATTAGGGCCAATCCTCTCATCTCCCTTTTCTTATTCAAGAGAATGAGTGAATATCCATATTTGCATATACATTTTACAATAAGTTTGTCAAGTTATACAAAAGTATATTGGGGTTCCTATTGGGATTGCATTTAATCTATAGATCAATTTGGAAATACTTGAGACCTTTATGATATTGGATGTATTAGTTATCAATAGATAGCTGTGTAACAAATTACCCCAAATTATAGTAGCTTCAAATAGCAGCAAACATTTATTGTAACACATAATTTCTATAGGTCAGGAATTTGGAAGTAACTTCGCAGAGTAGTTCTGGCTTAAGGCCATTCATGAGTTTTCAGTGAAAGATTTTAACCAGGGCTTCAGTTATCCAAAGTTTGACTGAGGCTTAAGGATCTGCTTCTAAGATGGCTCACTCACATGGATGTTGGCCAGAGGTCCCAGTTCTTCAGCATGTGGGCCCTTCCACAGGGTAGCCTTAGTGTCTTCATGACATGACAACTGGTTTCCCTCACATGAAAATGATCAAGAGAAAAGGGGAGTAAAGAAGAAATTCTGATGTCTTTTATAACCTAGTCATAAACTATCATTTCTACCATATTCTATTTATTAAAAAGAAGTCATTAAGTCCAGTCCATACTCAAGGTGGGAGGCAGAAAATTTGTTTTCATCTTTTGAAGGAAAAAATACCAAAAAAATTTTGGACGTATTTTGAAACTACCACATGGTGTTTTGCCAGTCTATGTACATAATATATTTCATATTTAGGTTTTCTAAAATGTTACTAAAGATTTATAATTTCTGACTGGGCTCGGTGGTTCAGCCTGTAATCCCAGCACTGTGGGAGGCCGAGGTGAGTGGATTGCCTGAGCCTGCAGGTCCGAGATCAGCCTGGGCAACTCAGCAAGACCTCATCTCTACAATAAATAAAAAATTAGCCGGGTGTGGTAGCACACACCTGTAGTTCCGGTTACTTGGAAGGCTAAGTCGGAGGGATCACCAGAGCCCAGCAGGACAATGCTGGGGTAGCTGTGAGTGTGCCACTGCACTCCAGTCCAGGTGACAAAGTGAGATTCCAACTAAAAAAAAAAGATTTATAATTTCTTAATAAAGTTTTAGAACTTTTGTAGATTTACTGCAAGCTGTAATAGACTAGTTGGTGCTTTTTGCAAATGATATATTTTAAATATTGTGATTTTTCTATTTCTGTTTTTGGCATAGAAATGCAATTTATTTTTGTATAACAAACATTTTAAGATAATCTTGTATGTTCTTCCATTGGCAGATTATTCTGAGTTTTCTAAGCACAAAATCATGTCATTCGTGCATTAATCAAGGTCTCAGCAGGAAGTAGATGGCACCCTAGAACTTGGTAATTGAAGAAGACTTTTAAAAATGGTTGCTTTTTACAAAGTGGGCAGCATTTATGGAAAGCAAAAATTCATGATACAAAAAAGAGAGTTAGTAACCTAGGGAGTGAATACCATCCCCAAGCCTGAAGGGGGAAAGCTGAGGAGTGAATTTCAAATAATAGCTGTATGGGAAGGTTACAGGATTCATGGTTTTTGTGAGAGGGACACAAGGGAACATCAGTGAAACACATAACCCAACTTTGTGTCTCCTAACCCTACACTCCTGCACTGATGTGTCCTATTGGCTAAATTCAAATAAATGCCAGAAAATAAACACATTGATGCAATTCACACAGACCAGTCTCCTGGAGCATAGAGCAGAAGGGAATAGAGAGACTGAATATCCAAAGAGGAAAATGGAAGGTAACCAGTATAATCTGTGAAAAATGACAGTTTTGTGACTTTTCTTATCCTTATTCCTTCAGATGCAAATTGTTAGTTTATATATCTAAGATGTTTTTCATCTTTATTGAGGAATAATTGACTAATACAAATTTTATATATTTAAGGTGTACAACAGGATAATTTGATGTAAATATACTTGTAAAATTATTACTACAATCAAACTAATTAACACGACACATCCCTCACCACACTTCGTTATGATTATGTGTGGAATGGGAGGTAAGGACATTCAAGATCTACTCTCTTAGCAAATTTTAAATATAAAATACAGTATTATTAACTTTAGTCACCATGCTGTACATTAGATCAAAAGAACCTATCATCTTATAATTGTGAGTTTCTATCCTTTGATCAACATCTCTTCTATTTCCCTCACCCCTACCACCTGGCACTCACTATGCCACTCTTTGCTTCTCTGACTTTGAATTTTTTTAGATCCCACATACAAATGAAATCATACACTATTCGTCTTTCTGTGCCTGGCTTATTTCACTTAGCATAATGTCTTCCAGGATCATCCACATTGTTGCAAATGGCAAAATTTCCTTCTTTGGGGGGCTGAATAATATGCCTGTGTGTGTATGTGTGTGTATAACTTTATCTTTATCCATCCATCCATTGATGGATACAGGTTATTTTCATATCCTGGCTATTGTAAATAATGTTGAAATGAACATGGGGGTACAGATATCTCTTTGAGATACTGATTCTATTTCCTTTGGATAAATACTTAGAAGTGGGGTTGCTGTATTGTATGGTAGCTGTATTTTTATTTTTTTAAAGAATCTCCATATTGTTTTCCATAGTGACTGTACCAATTTACATTCTCATCAACAGTGTACTACACAGGAGTTTACTTTTTTCCACACCCTTGCCAACACTTGTTATCGCTTGTCTTTTTTATCACGTGTGCCAAATGATGTCTCATTGTGGTTTTTATTTTTATTTTCCTAATGGTTAGTGATGTTGAGTACCTTTTCATATACCTGTTAGCCATTTGTATGTCTTTGCAAGAATGTCTATTCAAATTTTTTCCCCATTATTTAATTAAATTTTGAGGTTTTTTGATTAAGTTGTATGAGATGCCCAAGTTTTTATAAAACATATATATGTACTGAAAAACTTCCCAAATATAATGTATTTAAATCAACTGCATCCAGCATCATGTACCATTAGGTATTCAAAAAGAACTGCAGGCACCCTAGAAATCATTAAAGTATTTCTATGGAAGTTAACTCATAAAGTTAAAAACGGGTCAGTTTAATATTTAAACTTGGAAAGAGACTAATTCAATTCAGCACACAATGTTCTATCCCCTAAAAGATTGAAAGATCATAAGTGGCAGTCATTTTACAGTGTGAAAATTAAATCATGCCACTAACAATTGAGTTTTCATCTTTAAGAGATTTTCAGACTACATAAAAATTATAAAATACAGTTTTCTGTAAAATTTTTGCCCACACAAGAACATCACAGGAGGATTTGGAATATATAGTTCTCATTCCAGTCCCATTAGGTAGTAAAATAGTTAATCTCACTCCAGAACACCTAAAAGATTAAGACTAATCTTAGTGAAAGTGTCACATGATGATTTACCAGGATTACAATGATTTGTGTACATCTTTATCAATTATTTGGTAAAGACTTTGAGGAACATATTCATCAAATTTGTGAGTGTTCTTAAACTAAAAATTACTCAAGTTTTAAGAGACTTAAATACACTTGAAATTAATCTTTTACAAATTGGGGAAAAATTTTTTTTAAAAAGCTGAAGTCTAATAGTTGCAAATAAAATACTGTCCACTGGGATCTAATACATATATACATGGTAGCTGTATTTTTATTTTTTTAAGAGTCTCCATATTGTATATATGTATTTATAGCATAACACATGGGGAATATTATGATGCACAAGAGTAGAGGGAAATTTCCAGGGACTCAACTTCTTTCTCTTCTATGATGCATAGTCTGGATACATGTGAAGATACACAGGTTGTTACAGAAGTATTCCTATATTGATTAACATATTTTTTGCTTTATTGTATTATAAAAATGTGGGATCAGACCGGGCTCGGTGGCTCAACCTGTAATCCCAGCGCTTTGAGAGGCCGAGGTGAGTGGATTGCCTGAGCCCGCGAGTTCAAGACCCGCCTGGGCAACTTGGCGAGACCTCATCGCTACAATACATCAAAAATGAACCAGGTGTGGTAGCGAGCGCCTATAGTTCCAGCTACTTGGAAGGCTGAGGTGGAAGGATTGCTGGAGACTAGCAGGTCGAGGCTGCGGTGGTCAGGAGCGGCCACTGCACTCCAGTCTGGGCGACAGAGTGAGACTCCAACTCAAAAAAAAAAAAAAAGATGTGGGATCTATGTCAGGATTAGGTACATAAGTAATGTATGTGCAGGTGAAGTTTGGGTCTCCAACTGGTTCTCACTTCCCCTGGTTTAGGCTGAGGTACCCTTTATGTCGTTACATGCCCATGCCCCTTCCCTGGCAGGTCCCACAACTATCAATCCCTCCCTTGTGCTATTGTGATTAATGTTCAGGTACTTATGAGTGAGAACATGTGGTATTCAGTTCTTTATTTCTTTGATAGATCGCTACAAATGATTGTCTTCAGTTTCATCCAATTTGCTGAAAAGTCCATGATTTTGTCCTTCTTTATGACTGCGTATAAAGCACATATAGAATCAGGAGTAAGAAGAAAAGATATTGTTGATTAGAGGAAAGGCAACTAGAAAGATCACCAGTAAGGTTTATAGGAACTGTCAGAGGGAAATAAGCAGAGTTTTTCGAAAGTACTGTAGGAAGTCAATTCAGAAAAGTGGACAGACTTATTGGAGTCCAGATTGCATCTGTCTTAATTCAAATCACACTTACACATGTGCTGCTGCCTGACCTCAGAAAGATTACTTAATTTCTTAGGGTTTCAGTTTCTTTATTTGTAAAATAGTGATAACAAACTTATCTACATCATAGCACTATTATAAGTGAATAAGTGAGAAAATAATTGTAAAGAGCTTAGGCCATTATCCGGCATCTAGAAAGAGCAATGCTAGAGGAAATCTTTCTAGAATAGGAAAGCTATGAAGCTGGACTGAGACCAGAGGCAGAGAGACAGACAGGTGAGGAATCCTAATTCCATTGGATTAGAGACAGGAAACCATAAATCTGTGTCGCTGAGGAACATTCTAAGTATGCTCCTATGATGCATATTATACCTAACAAGAAGATTAAGGGAACTCAATAAAGAAAATATGGCCAATTCATAGAAGGTACAAATATATCTCTACATATCCTTGAAAGAAATACTTTGCTAAATGGCTCAGGGTGAGAGGCAGAGGTAAATACTTCACCATTTCCCCCATACCTTGTACAAAGGGCATGCCCAAAAACCACAGATGGTGGATGACTGCTTACCTGCCATCGAGAGGATGGGACTGGCAGGTTCACTTATCCATCAAGCTACTGTTTCACTGGATGGGCTGTGCTTATTTGGAGAATTACTCAAGACAATAGAGAGAACAATTGAGGTCCACCAGGAACATTATTCTTTTCCACTGTTATCTTAAATATGCTTGCCTTTACCACTTAATAATACTGTTTAAGCTTATAAATAATATTTGTGTGATAAAATTCAAAATTATTACATTTTTCAGGATACTCTAGTGTTTTGGTCTAACCCTGATCATATAATAAGTTTTTCTGGGCCTAGTTGCCACCTGGTTGTATTACCTAGGTCTCGTGTTACTTCCAGGTTTGTCCATCCTTTATGAACTGAAGGACATTCTGGGAGAGGAAAAGTAGAAATGGAAGCACATAGAAAACAAACCAGAATATTTAAAAATTGCCTCCCTTAAAAGAAATTTAGTAAAAAAAAAAAAAGAGAGAAGAAATAATAATTCAAATCTTTAGAAACACTGTTTATATGCAGCATGTTCAGGCTCTTTACAGTATTTTCCTATTGATGAAATCCTATTGTACTCTTGCTCCCTGAAAAATCAAGATTCAGAGTCTGAAAGGGTGACTTGATGGTTTGTTTTTTGTTTGTTTGTTATCTTCAGTGCTCTAAGTCAGAGAACAGTGTCTGACTAGAGAAAAGGTAGTGGTCCTCCAGCCACCATTCAGAATCCAGGAATAGGATGATAGTCTTCAGTATTATGTAGCAGCTTCACCAAGATAACATGATGAGGGGACTGGAGGGTGGTTCTTGGGGCTGCTTGGGAACAGAGGTTCAAAGATCCTTTGCATATGGGCTTCATTTATTCTTGCCTAGTATTCATCACTCTCCTGTTTTTGGCACTTTTTGATTAGTGGGTGTACAATCTAGGTCTGTGCTTATCATCAATTGCTCGATAAAGCAAAGACTTGGTTGATTATCAAAACAAAACTAAAAACAAATTTCCCTGTGGCTACTCATTAAATATTTTTAATAGTGTTACCTCAAAGTAGTATGTCTACCAATATTAGAACATTGAAAATCCACATAAAACTCTTAAATTTCAGCTTCTTTGTTCATAAAATTGAAACGTCAGATTACAAAAGAGATTTTTAAACTTCATTTTGCAAAGCGCCAAGGTTCCTTTTTAGTGCTTTAATTATCAGAGCACATAGAGAATCTTCCAGAATACTTCATCCAAAGCAGCTCTGCTTGTAACTGTTTCATACGTTAGGATTAAGATTGCATTTAATATTATGGCCCCACTGCTTAAAAATAAATTTGAAAACATTAGACTAGAATATCCCTTAGGTTCCCTCCAGTTTTGGTATCCTTCAATTCTATTAATTAATTGGGGACTGTTTAACCAGAGAACAGAAGGCTAAGAAGATTCATGTGTTCAATAGTGTGAGCCATTTATGAAAGAACAGCTTATTGGCCTTTTCAAGTCCACAGGGAACCAACCTGAAAGAAATAGGCTTAGATTAAAAGAGGTGTGTTCCCATTTGAATTTAAGGTAAAGACTTAACCATCATGATGTTTAACAAGGAAAATGGAGTAGGTAATCATCAGCCTGGAAGTATCAGGAAACTTTTTTTCAGCTGTGTAGTCAATTACCTTGAGAAGTGCATCTTGGCCACATGATGAGCAGTCTATAGCTTTTAAGACACTAGCCGGGCTTGGTGGCTCAGCCTGTAATCCCGCACCTTTGGGAGGCTGAGGTGAGTGGATTGCCTGAGCCCGCAGTTTCGAGACCCACCTGGGCAAGCAAGACCTCATCTCTACAATAAAATTAAAAAATTAGCCGGGCGTGGTAGCGCGCGCCTGTAGTTCCAGCTACTTGGAAGGCTGAGGCGGAAGGATCATCAGAGCCCAGCAGGTCGAGGCTGCGGTGGCCGGGAGCGGCCACTGCACTCCAGTCTGGGTGACAGAGTGAGACTCCAACTCCAAAAAAAAAAAAAAAAAAGACACTGATGAGGGACAAAGATAGCTCATATTTGATGCAAGGATCAATCTAAAATCTAACTGCAGAGGCAACTCACTGCAGACTAATCTTTCTTGGAGTTCATTAAGATTGTCTGGATGCAAAGAACTTGAACATGCTTTTTCCATATATAAGACAGGTATAGGTAATGCTTCTTAGCCTTGGCTGCAAATCAAAGTCACCTAGAGAGCTTTAAAAAATGATTTTGCCTGGGCCCCACCCTAAACCACTCAAATGAGAATCTTTGCACAGGAAGTAACTTATATGTGGGAACTAAAACCATGCAAGCATAGGTTTTCATAATCAAAGACAGTAGTTGCAGCTGAGCTTACTTTCGTGTTTTCTATAAAAGAGCAAGAAAATAGCTGGGAGACTAGTTGCAGAGAATGGTACTGAAAGGTGTGGGAAGGCGTGTCTGTGCTGGCAGGAAGAAAATGCAACAAGTGCTGATTTAGTTGATGGTTGGGGAAGGATAAGCAGCAGAAGGTGGAAAGCTATAGGAAATAATATAAAAATATAATATAGGCAAGAATCCACAGTAAAATAACAAAAAAGTATTGTGAGACTACTACAAGGGGGAGGAAGTGGGGAGGGCAAGGGTTGAAAACTACCCATTGAGTACCATGCTCACCACTGGGGTGACGGGCTCAATAAAAGCCCAAACCTCACCATTATACAATATACCCGTGTAACAAATCTGCAAATGCACTCCTTGAATCGAGGAAAGAAAAAGAAAAAAAAAGCTACTTAGGGGAGGACAGAAAGTAGTATTTTTTTGAGATGGAGATATTTTCAATATTATTGAATGAATAAAGCAATTATGGTATCATCCTATATATAATCTCCAAAAAAATACTACCAAGTATGTTTCCCAGGGATATTCTAATGATCAAACGAAATAACATTTGAAGAAGCCACACTTATAAGTTCAAAGACCACACAAGTGTTGATTATTGAAATCATTAGCATTTACAATCTCTTCTGTGAGACCTGGGGATTATGTTGACAAGTGTCTCTGTGTACGTCTTGGCCTGGAGAACATTTTGAGGGTCATTAAACTGAAAACAGAAGTCTGCAGGGAATGGGCACTATACAAAAAAAGTATATTGTGAAGAAGCTACCTTATAAGAGGGAAGTAAAGGAGGAAGAGCAAGAATTTAGAGAAGGGAAAATGGGAGAAAAATGGAAAGCAGCTTCACCATGGAAAGAGCCAGGCATCAAATGTTAAAAGAGAAGACAGATTAAGTGGAGGAAAGATGACCTTATGTACAGGAGACAAAGGGACTGCCTTGAAAGTGAGTCAGTGAGTTGAGAGACTTGTTAAAGAGGAAGGGACAGAGTAAAATATCTCCTCAGGAACCAGGAACCTGATGCCAAGGAAATAACTAAGGGATAACATCTATTGAGTCACCTGTATGGAGAGTTCCTAATAAGAAAAGACAGATGGTCAAGAAATGCCAGCTGCTGTTCAATCACTGAGAGGAATAAAGTGAGTGATTTTAAAGACTTAAAAGTAAAAGGCTCAAGAGAGCCCTGTCCAAGCCTAAGGAGGGAGTGACATTCTCAAGCTTCTAATTTAGTTTAGAGATAAATGTGTCCTTGGCAGTTCCTCAAGGAGTTCAGGCTTCTCCTCTAAACTGGTCTTCATGAATATGGAAAAATTTGGAGTGGGACAATGATTCATTGGCTCTATTTTCTAGGGAAGATCTTACTCCAAAGCTGCTGAAACTTTTCATAAAGGGCTTTCATTATTTCTTCTGGAATTTTCTTACAAAACTGAAAGTTTGTAGGTTGCTTAATATGGTACAAAGTTATGCTGAACTGGGAGAAAATGGCCACTTTAAACCTTGATTAGCCTTCTTCAAAGGAAATTTTCTGAGCCGTTCCTTTAGATACTGAGACATGAACACATTGTAAGCTGGGATTCAATTTTACTTCCTTTTCATTTGCCCTGACAGATACCTCCTGTCACCAACACGTCAGAGATCAGTGGCTCTTCTGTAGTTTCACCTGCCTCTTACCACACTACTAAGAATTGAGATTTTCAAGAAGCTGATTTCTTATCCTGATCTCAAGTAGACAAATTTCAGAGAATCCTATAAATCATAGAAAATGTATATATATTAACCAAATACATGTAACTTCTCCTGGGGAAAGGGTCCATAGTTTTCAAGACTCTCAAATAGCTTTTGTAGCCATTGATCCAAGTTGGAATCAATAAGCATCCATCTAGATATTATTTTATGAGAATTAATGAGGTTGAACCCCTGTTGTTGTTTTTTTTAAAAAAAACTGATTGAAAGAAATTAAGAATGGAACACATTGACTCCTCATGTACCCAAGAAAAAGACTCTTAGTTTCTGATAGACATGGTACAGGCTTCTTTATAAATTTTACATGTTGGCCCTCTTAAGCTTATTCTTTCAGAGAAAAAGTTCTTGCTAACTTAACTAGTCACAAGACTTTGTCAAAAACATATTTCATTTTTCCCTAAAACTTGACTAAAGATAGGGACTGTCAGATAAAACTCTTGAGTTAAGTAAAATAAGTAAAGAATAACTAAAATTGTTGTACAAAAACTTAAAAGCACTAATTATCACTTAGAACAATATTCTTCATCCTAGTTTTTCAGTGCCACTGTTAGGTAATATTAAGTGTAGCTTTGTTTCCTATAATAAACTTCTCAATTTAAAATAATTTCTGTTTTCCACAGCATTTTATCCTTACTTTTCACAACTGGACAGAGGGGGCTTGGGCAGTAGTCTGAAAGTAGATGAGGTGTAGACACTCATGAGAGTGGTAAAGGAAGCTTTAAAATAGCATGAGCAAGCCAGACACTTAGGGCAACTCAAATGCTAGGTTAGCTATTTTGACTTTTGTTTGAGTCATTACTATGGTCCAACACCACCGGTTTTCTTGAAGGTTTGAGATCCCCAAAATAAGGAAAAGCCCTGCTGTGGGTATGGAGAAAAGAGATTCTTCTACCCCTTACTCTAAGAATACTCTCCATTAACTAATTTGTGCAGATTTACCCTGAGTTCAATGGATGCATGTCAGTAGCCATGTGGAAGGCACTCTGGGTAGGTCAGATCAAAAGTGGCTATAGCATTAGTTCTAGTTCATGCTTAATACCTTGATGAAAACTGGATACTAAATGTAATCAAACAGTATTTCTGCAGTGCTTTCCTTTTCATCTTGATCACATATGGTATGATAAAACTGTCTTTTTATTCTTCATATTCTTAGAAAAAACCATGCTTGGTCATTATGAATTAGGAGTTTTCCCTCATATCTTCAAGGCATTGGTTTCAGGACTCCCTGAGGATACCAAAATCTCAGGATGCCCAAGTCTCTTACATAAAGTGGAATAGTATTTGCATATAACCTACACATATCCTCCCATATACTTTACATCATCTCTAGACTACTTTGAATGCCTACCACAATGTAAATTGTATTGATACTATATTTTTTGCTTGTACTATTTTTTAATGTTTTATTGTTTTTTTCTTATTTTTTTCTGAATATTTTCCATCCACAGTTGGTTGAATCCACAGATGCAGAGCCTGTAGATACCAAGGGCCAATTGTATGCTGGCTGACACATAGACTTACTCTTACCCTGCTGATTCTGTTCCTAATTTAATAATGTAAAGTCACCTCATTTACTTTTGGTCTACCTGAGTTTGCCAACTTCTAACTTTTCCAAAGAGAGGAATACAGAAGAAGCCACATTTTTACATGTTTTGAATTCTAAATTGCAATTTAGATGTGATTTTTAGCATCTTCCTGATTTGGGGGTAAGAATCAAGGCTTACTCTAAACCTCACAGTGTCTCATAGGAAAATTATTCTTTCTTTCTCTCCCCAATCCTAATTTTCAACCTGTTATTCTTTATATCAATCTCTCTTAGTTCTAAACACTTCTTAGGATTCCTCTTTCAAGATAAGGAAACCCTAGCCCCAGCCTTTTCTTGAGTGTGAAGAACTATGCTTCAGAACACAGTCAATGGAGTTGACATCTTTGGCTTCTGCTTATACTGCTTTGAGGAAAGTTTCAGACAGATCCTACTAGGTGTCTCAACTCCATTTCTGTATGGCAACTATAGCTTCAGTAATTAATATCTAAATTTTGAATAGGCAAATATGTCACCACTGTTAATTTTGGCAACCATACAATCTTAGCTTGATGTATAATCTTACAAATAATTTTGATTCTGTTTCTTGCCAAATAACTTTTATGATAAAAAGTTCAAGCCTGATTTTTTCTACAAAGGTCATGTACTCACTGACATATCTTTACCTGAACCTTCTTAAATGAGTAGCTTGACTCAGGTAGTCTCTGACACTACTCTTCCATAGCAGTGTGAAGATGGTCTTACCCTGCCAAAGGTGAGGGTAAGGTAGAGAAAGAGAAAAGTAAGTTATCACAACAATAAGCACCAGATCAGTGATTAAATCCCCCCGGACTTGCCCTGTTCCTCATGCTCTTGACAGCTTTCCTATCTTCCCACTGTCTCATCTCTCCCGATTCCTCTGTTTCAGAAGTGGTGTTATTCTTTTATCTCTTCTGTCTTTTCAAGTTATGATTTATAGTGCATGCTACAGACTTGGACTCAAACTATAAAAGAACTAATGAGGACATGAGAGCTGAACTTATTCTCCAAGGAGTTGAGAATGGCCCTTTTTTGACTATTATCTATAGTACTTTTTAAAAATATTGCCTTGGAGAGTCGGGAATATGGTGGCTGAGCCAGTTGGACTATGCGAGTCCTGGTGTGATTGAGTGACTGTATGGAAAATTTTGTGTAAGTGCTGGTGAGTGAGTGGGCGTGTGAGTGGCTGACTGAGGGCTAGGGAGCTAGCAGCAAGGGTTCTCCTGGTGCAGTGACTGCTGCTTGGACGTGGACTTGGCTGTTCAGCTTGGACCCTAACAATTCCAGGGTCGCAGAAACTAATGCCATTTTTTTTAAATCAACAAAACCTTTCCTGAGAAGAAAATGCTGGGAGAGACTGACAAAGTGGGGGCTTGTGAACAAGTGGCCAGGGCTCTCCTGGTGCAACAGCTGGTGCTGCAGCTTCTCTGCTTGGTCCCTGGGTCTTCCCAGGTTGTAGAAACCGAGTGCCATTTTTTTTAACAGACAAAAGTTTTCCCGTGAAGAAGCAGTGGGAAAAGATTACTGCCCTAGACTCTGCCTCAGCACTGCAGCAGGAGAGACTGCCAGCTCCAGGCTGTGCCTTACTAGTTCAGTGCCTGGCCAAGCACTGGCTGCTAGTGGGGGTTGCAGATGGAGTCCAGAGGCACAGTCCCACCAGAGTGGATAAGAGAGGCACCCACCACCATCTTGAAAACGAGGCAGGAAAGTGCCCCAACTTGCTCACCACAGAGCAACAGACCTGATCTCTGTGTCTGGTAGATCAACTACTCAGGGGTTGATCAGGGCCCAGAGGGAATATTCTAAAAGCACAAACTTTGGAGGCACCTGATCAGTTCTGAGTCCCAGGTGCCCCACCCCCTACCCTGATCCAGCTGAGGGACAAAGGGTGTGACCAGAAAAGGATGTAGAGGAACTCCAAAGAGATCAGTGGTAAGTCCAGGGCTGACCCAAAACCCCTCCTCCTCAGCAATCCTCTGAATGTCAGACCCACACAGCTGGGCTGCAACTGAGAGGGACAAACCCAGATAAAGCCTGGATGTAAGTCACATTAGGAGAAATCCATTCTAAGATAGGCCTGGCTGTGGCACCCCCACGAGTACATACCTGAGGAGAGACAATCCCGCAACTTCCCACCAGAGGGATCTCCCTGACCATAGGAGAGTGGGATGGGAGAACTGCAGACCCACCTACCACCACTGCCCCTCCTCCTTCACTGCTCCAGACAGTGGGGACAGAATGAAAGAGGAGAGAGCAGGAGAGAGCTGACTAGAGGAACAATTACAGAGCCTGCCACAAGAGAGCAGGGTTTTTTTTTATTTTTTTAATTTTTAAAAAAATTTTGCCTGTTTGTTAGTTCATCAATTTTAAAATATTTTTTCTTTGTGCATGAATGTGTATGCAAGGGTTTTGAACTGCATCCGCCCTTTTTTCCTTTTCTTTTTCTGTTTCTTTCTTCTTTTGTTTGTTGTTTTCTGTTTATGTGAATGATTGAGTGCTCCTCTTTCATTTTTCTGTTGTTGGTTTGTTTTTGCTCCTTTGTCTTCTGTTTATTTTTATTTTATTTTATTTTATTTTTAGGTTAAGGTGTGTGTCAATATATGTGTGAGGGTTCAATCTGAATTCCTTTTTTCCCCCCATCTTTCTTTTTTCTTCTCCATTCATTTTGTGCTAGGGGTGTGTGTGTGTATGTGTGTTTAGTTTTCTTGGTTTTGTTGTTGTTGTTTATTTGTTTTGTTTCACTTTGTTGTTATTCTGGTTTGTTTTGGTGTGTGTGTGTGTGTGTGTGTGTGTGTGTGTGTGTGTGTTCAATTGTTTTTTGCTTTGGTTTCTGTCTTCATTGTTCTGTGTTTTGTTTTGTTTTGTTTCTTTTTCTTTTTTTTAAAAGTTCTTGTCCATCTTATTTCATATGATTTTTCTCTGTGCTCTTCATGGCTGTCACTGTATCTTGGACCCAGGGAGTACCCACACATACCCATTGCATCATCATATAGAGTGGTGGTGGGGAGTGAGTCTCAGAGAACACATATCACAATCAGTGAACATTGTAATTTGCAAGTAGTTTCTGAATCCTAGCTCCCCATCCCCTACCTTATTCAACTTCCAAAACTAAAAGAGAGCAAAGCTTCCCACTCACAGTCCTATTTCAAAATAGAACAAATCCAGAGCCTGGATCAGGGAAGAATATAGGGCTAAGCAAACATTAGAAGGGAGAGCCTCTTCCACTGACACTGAATAACAGATCTAAAGAGAAAAACAAGAGATCTGTCACAAATGAGGAAAAAACCAAAGGAAGACCACAGGTAATTTCAAGTGTAACAAAGAAAAAACTCCTGAAAAAATCAGACCTTGGAACCCAAGCAATGGAAGTCACCAATGAATGGCCCCAGAATATGACAGGGATTAGGGAATGGATGGAAAGAGTGAATAAGACTCAAGAAAGACAAGATGCAACACTGAAAGAACTTGTAACAGAGATTTTGGCACAAAAAAAAAATTGCATCTAGGAAGTAAATAACAAGATGACAAGCACGGAAAGCAAAATTAATGTAGCTGAAGTAAGAATCTCAGAACTTGAAGACCAGAACATGGAATTAACTCAATCTGTAAAAAACATAGAAAGAAGACTCAGAAAGAAAGAACAAAGCCTACAAGAGATGAGCGATTATATCAAGAGGCCAATCCTATGCCTGATTGGTATCCCAGAGGAAGAAAGGGAAATGGAAAACAACTTGGAGCAAGTATTCCAGGAAGTAATCCAAGAAAACTTTCCCCATCTCACCAGAGATGTGACCACCCAAACACAAGAGATACAGAAAACCCCCACAAGACATCAAAAGAGAAGACCAACCCCAGTCACATACTAA
>CAUYQG010091773.1:0-27050 GCA_963574415.1 Tarsius wallacei
CTTGAAATTATCCTTTTTGTCCTACAAAATCTCATCCTCAATAGCATACAAATGGCTTCAAGATACAACTAGCATAGTGAAGAATCCAAACAGACAATTAGGAAAGTTCACGTTGGTGGGAGTGTAAACTAGGACAGCCTCTGTGGAAAACAGTGTGGCGATTCCTAAAAGATCTAAAAATCAACCTTCCATATGACCCCCCAGTCTTCCTACTGGGAATATACCCGGAAGAACTCAAATCACTCTATAAAAAAGATACCTGCACACGTATGTTTATCGCAGCATTGTCCACAATAGCAAGAACGTGGATCCAACCATGCTGCCCATCAAAAGAGAACTGGATAAAAAAATGTGGTACATATACATGATGGAATATTACGTAGCCATAAAGAAGAAAAAAATCATGAACTTCAAAGGAACCTGGATGAGCTTAGAGTCTATAATACTGAGCGATGATCACAGAAACAAAGAACTGAGTGTCACATGTTCTCACTCACAAGCGGACCTTGAACAATTATTGTAATACTACAGGATAATGATTGACAGTAGTGGGAAACTGCTGGGAGGGGGACAGGGAAGCAGGATTTTCAGTAGTGGGAATCTGCCTGGGGAATGGGGGGGCATACCTCATTAACAGGTGTACCTGCATAATGAACATTTGAATACCTAATCTTGAATTGTACCCCACATCTTTAAAGTAAAAAAAATTAAAAGAAAAAAATAAAGTTCATGTTGAATTAAATTCTTTTTTCCCTAGAAATGATTGTGAAAAAAATAGCATTTCAGGAAAGATTGCATAAAGGGAAGAAAAACTAGGATTTTAGGAATGACAGCATTGAGGTTTCATGTTCAGATTCAGTGGTGCTTTAGAGACAAAAAATGGTTAGACAGACCTGACACCGAAAAGTAAATCTGTAAAGACTTCCAGCAGGAAAGAACTAGACATGAGTTGGGTGGGCTCCATGATGGCCTGAGGTATACAGAACCATGATCTCAATTCCAGGATCACTTTGAAGAAGGGAATGATCTACAAAGCCTACAGTATAGAGGAAAAGGTGGATACTATCGAGAACTAACCACTCCAGGCAAAGCTTGTGTTGGTTAATACAGAGGAATACATTTTAAAAACACAGATAGATGGTGACACTATCTGTAAGGTTTGTAATGGTCTTATTGTATAGTGAGCGAGTACAACTTAGCATATCGATAGGTCGACTTTAGAAGATTTTATTTAGGTTAGTTCAGAATTGTTGAAGATTCCCCTACTTCCCCATGGCATTTAGAATAGATGTTACATAAGAGTAATGATGCCATTATTTGCAAAGGTCCCGGGGGCATACAGAATAAATTCTATACAGCATCCAATTATAAAACATCTTAAAATTTGAAGAGAGCAAAGATGGCTTATGTGGACCCATTTGTCTATGTTTTCTGATACGCAAGTGTGAATTCTGAGGAAAGGGAGACAAGGAAAAGGCAACAAGCAGAGCCCTCGCTTCCTTCCAAAGTCTTGGAATGGGAAGATGGGTTGCGGACAAGATTTCAGTTATCTTGCTTTGGCACCATCACAGTCATTATCAGGGCTTGCTGTAGGCAACTGAACGGCTGAGCTAGGACACCTGGATATAGAGGTGGGCGAGAGCAAAACTCATGGCTTGGTTAAAGGGGCAATGGCTACAGCCAACTGTATTTCAGTGGTAGCACAGAAAGCGTTATGAGGGGATACAATTATGGCTCGTATGAAATTCTCAGTATTAAAAGTTTAGATACAGAGATAACCATTTTCTCTCTAACAGGCATATTTGTTCTCTAAAACGAGCTCAAGAAGATCATTTAGAGGACCAACATCAAAGCCTAAGAGGCCATACGTAAGAGAAAAATTGTGATCATTGTGCCCACACCATGGTAGTGCAATAAGTCATCCAACTGATAAGCCCCCAAAATCCTTTCTCCATTCCAGACTGGTTCCCAAGGTACCCCAGCACCTCCCCTTTCCTGCTTAAGCTAACACCAAGTCTATTTCTTGTGTTTTCTTGCTCCAAGGAATCAGCATATACGAGCTGTAATTGGGCCAACCCCCTCGGGTCCCCTGTCACTCTGGGAGCTTTTCTGTTCTCTCAATAAATCCTGCTTTTTTAAAAAAGAGTTGTAGTCATCCAATTTTTACCAAATAAAATGCATGTTCATGAATTAATTACAAGGTGGAGGGTCTACATGGCTTTTTAAGTCTGTACGATAAGGAGCCTGAGAAGCACTGTGAGCAACAGAATATCCTGGGAAACAGTCATTCCAGTCCCCCTCAAATCAGGATCCTTTTTTTCCTCAAAAGTCATGCCATTTGAAGTTAGGGGCTCCAACAGGTCCTCACTTCCCCTGCTTTAGAACCAGGTACCCTTTGGGATGTTATGTTCTCCCCTGCTTCCTCCCACCCTGGCAGTATCCCACGACTGTCGATCCCAAACTGTATTTTAATTTGTTGATACTGCCTGCTACAGCCGTATAAACTCATCTTTATCTGTGAGGTTATTAACTTGTGTCATGCTTGCTTTCTCTCATTTCTTTTTTTTTGTTGTTGTTTTTGAGTTGGAGTCTCACTCTGTCGCCCAGACTGGAGTGCAGTGGCCGCTCCCGGCCACCGCAGCCTCGACCTGCTGGGCTCCGGCGATCCTTCCGCCTCAGCCTTCCAAGCAGCCAGAACTACAGGCGCCCGCCACCACACCTGGCTCATTTTTTTATTTATGGTAGAGATGAGGTCTCGCCAAGTTGCCAGGCGGGTCTTGAACCCGCGGGCTCAGGCCATCCACTCACCTCGGCCTCCCAAGGCACGGGATTACAGGCTGAGCCACCGAGCCCGGCTGCTTTCTCTCATTTCTTCTGCCTCTTGTTACCTTTCTTCCAATTTATCTGCCTATCAAAGAATTCCTATCTTTAAAGACTCTTATCATCTGAGCTAGGTTAGTGCAGAAAGTAGATAGGTGTATTCTGGTGTATTGAATAACTTTTTATAACTACATATCTTTTCCTAACTTTGTGCCCACCGTGACTTAAGAAACTCACCTTCAAACTGTGCCCTATTTATTACTTGGATAGTAGTATTATGTTATCATATAATAGTATTATATGACCTCAACTTATACAAGGGGATGCTTACTAGTATCTCTATCCTTATGTTTTTCTGTGATAAAAACTGCCCATACTAGAATGAATACAATTAGACAATAGGCACTATATTTTTTATTCTCTATTTCTGCTTAAACTATATCTAGTGTACGTTGCTTTGCGTTGATGAATAGTTTCAAAATACCATTTAATGTCAAAAATATTTTGTTTCATCTTTAAAATTTTTCCCTGAACAGACAACGGGTTAATAATTGTCCTGTCATAAAAATATAGATGAGTGGGTTGGAGACTTGCTTACAAGAATGCAACAGGCTTACAGAGAACCACAGCATAGACTGCAGCAAGCTAAGAGGTAACTGGTCACTAACATGGTGAGTCTAACACATTTCATAGGTCTTAATATGGATTGAAGTATGTCTTCCAAAAACTCATATGCTGAAGCCCTAACTCCCAGTGTCATGGTAATTGGAGATGGGGCCTTTGAAAAGTGTCTATGTTATTTTTAAGCTGCTATAACAAAGTGTTATAATTGACTGGCTGGCTTACAAGCCACAGAAGTGTAACACTCAAGAGTTATGGAGGATGGACGTCTGAGTTCAGGATGCCAGCAGGGCCTTCTGTTTACTGTAAAACTTGAAAAGTACAACTGAGGTAGGTGAAGGCCTCAAGGTGTAAGTCAGGTGTGACAGGAGGGAATGGACATTCTCAATTCCAATGGCGGCCAAATGAAGGCTGGGTACAGAAGGCCTTTTTCTTGGGTGCAGACTCCTTCCAGTCTCTTCTCATCAGGGCACTAATTCCGTTGAGGAACGTTTCACCAAATCGCTTCTCAAAGAACCCACCTTCAAATATCATAACACTGGGGCTTAGATGTCAACAAATGAACTGGGGGATGGGGAGAAAGCTTTCAGTCCATAACAGGCAGCAAGTAATCAGACCCTGAGAGGTTACTTCATGATGAGATTGGCACCTTTACGAGATCTGCCTCTCTTCCTTTCTGCTCCTTCGCTACCTCCCTTTCTCTCTCTCTTCACCCTGTGAGGACACAGCAAAACGGTGGAAACCAAGAAGGGGTTCCTCATCAGAACCATGTTGGCACCCTGATTTCCAACTTTCAGTCTCCAGAACGGTGAGAAATGAATGGTCTGTTGTTTAAGCTACTCAGTCTATGGTATTTTGTTGTCGCAGCCTGAGCTGACTAACGCATTTTATTGGTCTACCTTCACCAAATGATTACTTGCATGTTCCATATTGCTCGTCTTCCCTCAATTACCTTCTGTGATCTCAAAAGTCATTCCTGAGCCCGGGATGATTGATCAGGGATGGATTGGGAAAGGTAGCAAGGGAAATGGCGTCTATCCAGAACAAGTCCTTAACGAAAAGCAGCTATAAATGAAATCTACGGCATCTCTGGAAATTGAATGGTTTATGACTATCAGATGCAAAAAATGTCCCCCAACTTTAAAATTATAACATTAAAATTAATATCATTCCTTTAATTTAAGGGTGTTTGAGTCTGCAAATATTCTTAATGTTCTACAATAAAAAACAGATTAAAATATAAAATACAAAGCTTACAGAAACTCACAGGCTCTGAATCCTTAGAGACATGTGCATAAGAAAAGTGTAAATGCCAGCTTCAATATTAGAAGGGTTTTAAAAAACAGCAATGTTACGGCGTTCCTTCCTTTTATATCACACACAAGAGCCATCTCAGAGAAAAAGCCTCAGCTACACAGGGTCTCAAATGAAGGGGCAGTCAGTACACAATCAACATGAAAGGAATCCAAACTGCAGTGTGTGATCAAGCCCCTCTAAGTAGTGTAAATACACTCAGTAAAGAGGTTTGAGTTCAGGCCACTAGATTCAGAGTATTATTAACCTTTTCTCCCCCCCTTTTGGAGAATAGCAATAGTGATTCTTCCAAACTCGAGAAATTTCTTTTAAAGAGAAAAACACACAAGAGTACAAATGTCTGGTGTCATCAGCTTCACCTGTGAGATAGAGGTTATAAATACTCTTATTTCTATTTCTTACAGGGTCACTGGAAGAATTCAAAGAAATGTATAAAGTGCTTCTTACAGAAAAGTCTCATGTGTGTAAGTAATAAATTCACCATGAGTAGTAAACAATAAATAAAATCGAAATATTTCCCCAAATACCTCCTAAAATCTTATCTAGGAGATCAATTTATGTTACTGAAAACAATTCTTATTTGTTACAAGAAGACACTGTACACTCTTATGGTCAACAAAGTAGAGATTGGCCCTTTGCCTTCCTAACATCTAGATTTTAATATAACTTTTTGTCGAATAAGGAGAATCAGGAACACTTCCAAGTAAAAAGTTAAAAAATCAAAATGAGGAAGATGAGGGAGAGGAAGAGAAAATGGAGGCTCACAACACTAAGGCCAGGAATTAGATCTAATCTTTGGAGCAAAACTGCCTTCGGCACTAGTGGCGGTTGATTCAAATGCTAGAAACGTAACTAGGGCAATCCAGGTTTTAAATTTCCGAGGGAAGCCATGTTCAACAGCATAAACTGGGGCACTTGTGCATGGGAAGAGCTTGTTTTAAAGAAACTGTGTTTTTGGAAATTTGTACATTGTGGTAAATAAACTTTAAGTCCAAAAACAGGTTCTGATGATGAAAGATGCCAGATTCCACTGGCTTACTACACAAAGACATCTTAGTGTGGGGATTCTTTGACAACTTATCAATATATCCAACCATAAAGCATCTGTCCCTAGAAGACTGACAACTGTCAAGCTCATATAAAAGCAATTTTTAAAAAAACTCACAAGTCAATGTAAGTTAATAACTTACATAGGAGAAAATGCAAATTAAAGTTTATTCCAAAGTTTTTTGTAGCAAACATTTGGCCACCATTAGAATTGAGAATGTAGCCGGGCTCGGTGGCTCAGCCTGTAATCTCGCGCCTTGGGAGGCTGAGGTGAGTGGATTGCCTGAGCCCGCGGGTTCGAGACCCGCCTGGGCAACTTGGCGAGACCTCATCTTTACAATAAATCACAAAATTAGCCGAGCGTGGTAGCGCGTGCCTGTAGTTCCAGCTACTTGGAAGGCTGAGGCGGAAGGATCGCCGGAGCCCAGCAGGTCGAGGCTGCGGTGGCCCGAAGCGGCCACTGCACTCCAGTCTGGGCGACGGAGTGAGACGCCAACTCAAAAAAAAAAAAGAATTGAGAATGTCCATTCCCTCCTGTCACACCTGACTTACACCTTGAGGACTTCACCTACCTCAGTTATACTTTTCAAGTTTTACAGTAAGAGGGCACAAAACATAACATGTTTCCCCAACTGTTGTTTTATTAAATGGCCTATGCTAGAATGACCAGTACACAAAGAGCAAAATAGACCTCACTCATCACACCATATATTCGAGAGAAAAGATTTTTGTTTTGATAAGGATTTTCTGGATTGTGTGACATCATTCGTCCTGTCTCAGAGGGATTTGGGCATTTCTTCCATAAATTCTTCAACTGAAGTGGAAAAATAAAACCCTACAAACTGGTAGATGCTTATATTTTTATAGGCATATTATACCTATCTGAAAATGAGCAATACAAGTAAGTGTTCAGATTTTTATATATTTTTTATGCACATTTTTCACATTTAATTTTATTTCAAACACATTACCCTATGACTCTTGACAATAAGCACATGCTTTGTAATGTCATAAAGTTTCCAAATAAGTAATTTCCTTTCTGATCCTTAAGTCAAATTGACATTAACGACAATTCTAAAAGACTGTCTTTGAAGCGCAAAGATATCTAAGAGAGATAAAATAAAGTTTTAAAAATTAAGTATTTTTAAAAACTGGGGCAGATAATCATATTCAAGTATGAAAGAAGAATTCTTCTGATTTCAGACAAGCAAAGGGGATAGCTTAACATGAAACTTTTATAAAGACATGGTGTCATAAACGATTAGGACAGAAGACTAAATAAATACAGTAAAACTATGGAATCAAACTTTTCTTTGTATTTTATACTCTCCTTAAAAAACATAAAGGGCCAGTAAGGTAAATTCATCAATTCTCCGTGGGAACACCCTGCCATCCTAAAATAAACTCAATGATTTAAGTTATAAACATTAATTAAGACAGAATTTACCACAACATAGAAATGGAAACCTTTTAATTAAATATCTTTATTTCATCTCTAGTTTTTTTTTCACAGTAGACAGACAGCTCTTAACATAAGGCAATCTATATTGACTACTGGATAAACATGTATACAAGAAGAAAGAATGAATGGTGAGATAGCTGTAGCTATAAGGTATGTGTCTTAACCTAGAGGGTATGTTTTCACTTTTTAGTTACTTGAGGGCCACTACTGTAGTACTTGACTGAGTACAAGAAAAGAAATAGTTTATACTCCCGAGTCAGCCTTTACTCCTGTTCAAGAAATGGCCACATCTTAAATTGCTGCATCGAATAGTCATGGACGCTAAAAAATGAGCTGTTCAAACCTACATATCTAGAAGAGGCTCAAAATACGTAGAGCTTCAGAAAGATGGGAAAGATGCCACTTGGACTAACGCCAGTGAACTATGTATTAGGGAAACATCTTTCAATAACATGAAAAGACCAGGGCTTCTTACGACCTCTGTATGAAAAAGGAATTAAGTAACTATTCTCATTATATTTATTCGTAGTTGAAAAGGAGCATTTGGAAGAAGACTGCCTGATAGGGTGGTCATCAATCAGAATTGCAATGTTTTTTTTTAGAACAATATTTCCAAAACAGATGATGTATCTAGACTATGTCTGGGGAGTTACAGATTACTTACCAGCACCTAGAAACAACACAAGAAAGGGAAAACATGTCATTCTTAGGGGACTTTATTGTTGCAAGCTACCTAAACTGATGTCGCAAAAAGACACAAAAGTAGCCTTCAACAATATGCTATTCAGTTGAACTAATGAACTTTGGTCTTTTATTTCCATACATGAGGCTGGTAATATACTAACCATCATAATTATACCAAAGCATAGTCAGATTTCAAATGAATAATCAGGATTCTATCCTCAAAAATACACATACAAATATATACACGTGTATGTGCACACATATGTGAACGCATGCAAATATATGTATGTGTATATATGTAAACTATGTAGTCATATGTATGTGTACATACACACATATATACAGAAGTGTTACCTCTCCTCTTATTCTTGAGACTGAGAGATTGGAATATCAATTAAAAACAATCTTCAAATCCTACATTCCCGAAGTTGTAGTTTTATATGCAAATTAAACTAACAAAACTATACACTCTCCGTGTACCATCTCATTTTAAACATTTTCTCCTCTGTATTCTGTTCTGGATATGAATACACACATCCAGTAAATACTCTCATTTTGTATCACTACACAGATCTCAATATTTTCTTTGTCATCTAGCAACAGGTGGTAACAATCCCAAGCAGGCAGATGATTTACTGGAAGCAAATGTTCTAACTAAATCTCGATAGAAAGAATGCCTAAATGCAACATACAAAAATAGAGCAATATTGAGTTTGATAATTCCAGTGCCAGTTGCCAAAAGAAGCAAACCAAGAAACTGGTGTTAAGTTCATGTCTTGTATAAAATCCTCAAACTGGCACAGATTATTTTAAGTCTCTTTATCAGTGACTATCAAGGCCTCACGCAGAATTAAACACTTAACAAAAATACTTCACAAAAATTCTTGCAATGCCTTTACAACAGTAATGTCCTGAACAAACACCAGAACAAACGCAGCGTGTAGCAAGGATACCCAATGCTAGAAAGGTTGGCACCCTGGATTCTATTGTCTTTTCTCTGATCTAGGATTTTTGCTTGAGCAATTCTTCACCTCTGCCCTGCAGCATCAATCATTCTCCTCTTCCCTGGATCTTTCCTACTAACATACAGACACGCTCTGTTTCTCCCCACAAAAGGAACAAAACCAAAGAAGTCCAATCTTGTCTCCATTCTTCTCCAGTTACAACTTCCTCTTTACAGCACAATTACTCAGAATTGTTTACATTCACTATCTCCAATGATATTTTTTTAATATCTTTTGAACTTTTAGTATCAATCAGGCTTTCACTTCTACCATGAAACCAAAATGCTCTTGTTCTTGTCACCAATGACTGCCCCCAAATGGCCATATTTTACATTGAACATTGGTTCATATTTTACATGACTTGGCAGCATCTGGCCTGAGTCGAAGGACTGACTTTTTTTTCTTTGCCTATGAACACGTTTCACTTTCCTTACTTGCCGCATGCCCTCTCCTCTTTCAGGCCTTTCCATAAATGTGTCCTTCTCCATTACGCATTTCCTGACTACTCTAACTAAAATTGCACCACCCCCACCAATACTCCTATCCTTACACTCCGTTTAACTTTTTCTACCCCTACCTGCCATCGGTCACACTTTCTCTCATTTTTTGTGTATTTATGTTTATTTATTTAATTTAGTTATTTAGCTACTGCTTTAGTTTATTTTTAGTTAATTTACTGTCTGTTTTTCCCAGACTGGAGTGCAATCGCTATAAGGGTAGTAACTTTTATTTCCTTTTGTTGGCTGGTGCAGCTGATATCGAATATTTAATGAGACAATGACACGGGTAAATCATGATTGCAAACTCACCCCGTCCTGAACACTACAGAAGGCTTATCCTTTTCTCTTTCAACATGCAATACCATTGGACTTAATGAAAGAAGAAAATAAAAGAAAAACATCACTGACTTATCCCATATGCATAGATTTGTCTTTTCTTTATTAGCAAAGAGACTCCCTGGTAACGAGGAAGCACAATTCTGTACTTAGCACATTTTTCATGTCTCACGAGGATAGAATATCTCCATTTGTTTCAAAGATAGAACTGATATTTGTCTTTGGTGGGATGGCAAATTGCTACCTTGACTACACTTGCATTGGTTTCTCGGTAAGAAATTTACCCCTTCGCATACAGTTGTCTTTGTTCTTGTTGCACTATAACAGATTTCCTAACAGATTAATTTCAATATCCTGGCCTTATTTTATTCGTCATCGTAGAATCCTTTATGGATAGCTAAGAGGTTGCTGTTCTGACGAAAATACTTAATGTTAACCCAGGAAGGAAGGTCTGGTCTTCTTTCCAAACATGTAAAAGAGAGTGAAAAACAAATATTGCTCAAGGAGATATTAATTTCTCAGCTAAAATCTGTTAAAAAGAAGGTTTCTGATTGATTCCTGTGTGACCAGTGCAACCTAGAGCTGAAAATCTATTTAATTCTAACTAGGTATAGTGGAATTTTAATAATGCAACTGCTTTAAAGTGAATTCTTCCTCATGAGTTCCTTAACAGAAGAAAGCAAAGATGAGGATGGCAGTTTAATTCCAGATGACAAAGACTCTACATGTACAGAATCAAGGTCCACTAAATTCTGAGATACATTGTTAGCATTCCTTCTGGTCCTTTATTTTAGTCAGTATTTGTTGGGTAACAAATACTGCTGCTAGTAACATTCTAGCTTAATGAACTACCCCCCCACACACACAGCTAATTTTCTTCCCAGGAACAGTTTCTCATCTTAGCACTTTGGATTCACACCCAGATATATATCTATGAAAAAAAAAATCATTTCATTTTAATTTCTCACTAATATAGATTATATCTTTGACATACAGCAGCTGGATTTTGAATGTGAATAGTCTGGATTAAAATTATTCCCTTTGAAAATGCATTCATTTAATAAAATACATTTATTCAATGAAATAAATATTTATGAGGCTCCAGGAATCATTCTAGGCCTGTTTGATAAAACCAGATCTTTCCACCCTTATAGGGCTTACATTGTATTGGAATGAATAGACAATCAACCAACAAATCAAAACATCAAACAAAAGCATGTATTAATATAATTAATTAACAAAAAAGTATACACATTTTGAGAAAGAAAAAAACGTATTAAAATTGTAATAATATACACCGATCGCAAAAGATTTTGACTTCTGCAATTACAAAAGGTGCTCAAAGTGGTTACCATCAGCGTCTGGGTACTTCTGATTACGGGGAACCACTGCAGGAATCATTGCTGTACCAAACCTCCCAGATCTTTACTTGTGCACATCACAGGCAGTAACATGCTTCTCAAACTTGTCGCGAATGCGTGCAATTGTGTGTGTTGGAGGTTCTGTTGCATACTCATGCTTCCATTGTCGTTGTACTTCCATGTTCTCAAATTTCAAATAAAATTTCAAAATGGTCTTGTGCTCCTTGAAGACAATGGTGCTTCTGCCTTTTTCTTGGACTGTCCTGCCAGTTGCAGGTGGTGCTAGCATTCATTTTATTAACGCCGAGTTTTGAGCGAACATCATACTACACATTTCTACCATAAATTCAACTTTGAAAAGTAATACATAGAGAACATCTCTTAAGATGTGTATATATACATTGTGGCACCCCTGATATAGTTCAAGAGAAAATTATTAGAAGCAATTCATAAATATATATGAAGAGGGTGGCTTCTCTTACCCAAGCCAGCTCTGGCAAGTCTCTCTCTTTCCTTCCTCTCTTATTTCCTAAACTTTATATATATATGAAAAGGTTTAAATATGTCCATATTCATATATATATGAAAAGGTTTAAATACGCCCATATTCTTAAGTGATGCAATGAAAGTTATATAATGTATTCTAATAAAATTTAAAATTTATACAGATAAGTATTAGCACAATCTTATAAGTAACTTAAAAGGCCCCCAAAAAGAAATAATAAATTAGTACACATACAAAAAAAAGATGGTATAGTAGGAAGTCATTGAATTTCAGGCTTTATGCTTAAAGTCATGGAAGGATACTTATGAGATAATGCTAAAGAAATGTAAGGGCTACATATACTCTTGTTTGCATTTCTTATCTTTTCTAGCTACAATTTGTTCTGTATTTTCTAGTATTTTATTAGGTTCTTTATTTTGCTCGTATATCTCTTATCTTTCAATTTAGATTATAAACAAAGGCAAGGGAATCAATAGGAATATTCTGCCCTTAAATAATTTCAGCAATATTGTTTCTAAAACCTCAAAAATCTACCCTAATTGAGAGCCAAACTTCAGGACGCAGGCATCACCTCCTTCTTATAGGTTCTCATAACAATAGCGTAGCAAAATGAACCCAATATTTTTTTGGTTTTCTTTATTTACCTGCTGCTTATATCCTCTAAACTTAACAGATTTTTGGATCACGATGTATACTCAATAAGCGTTTCCTGAATTAGTTAATAAATAAATAGGCCTAATAATATTTTAGGATCTGAAATTGACTTCTAGAAAAGGATCAGTTTGTACACTCAATTTATAGCCAATACCAGAAGTTACACGGGATACACTTATATCCTGTACAAAAAAACCCAGGTCAGACCAGATCAGTTTTTACAGATCACACTAATTCAATCATTCTACAACAAATTACAATTGATCAAAAATTATGTCAAAACAAGACAACTGCCTGAAAAACAACAACCAGTGAACCCAATGAAAATAAGTGTCAGCCAATGTGATTTTTTAATATTATTGTTTAACTATTAGTACTTGTAGACTGAATTACTCCTTATTTAATGAGTTGTTTTGTTGTTTTACAGTGTAGCTCTGGACATTTCACGGAAATAAATGTGCATGAAAAGGTGTTCTATTAAAAATCAAGAAGTGCTTCTCATTCTTTTTTGCAAAACAAGATGTTGAAAGTGTCATTTATTTGAGAATAAATCCATGATAAAACTCATTCGTTTTATCATCTTTATCAGCCATGAGAGAATAAACTCAAACAAAATTCAAAATACAGCAAAGGTTTTAATTTACATATTATTTTTATTTTTTATTTTCATTAAAAATACTTCTCACAGGAAAACAAGTTCCATGTTCTATGCCATTTATCTTTTAAGCCTTAATTATATTTAAATTACTCTCTAACTCTTACTACATTAACATAATTGTGTGTCAACTAGCAAGATGTACTTATTGAACGAGGTATTTTTAGAACATTCAGCAAGTCAATAACTCTTTCCATTTAAAAAAAATATACACTTCGCCACATCGTCTTTTACCAAAAGGGTTCCTCTTTTTTCTTTTGTTCCTCTGGAAATGCAGCTTTTAGAAGTTTCAACCAATCTATTTCTCTGTTTTTATTCTAAAGGATTGCATAGAAATAGTTAGCATTACTGCTATTATATAAAGCGCAACTGAATTAGTTTTAGGTTTTATTTAGAAACTATTGGCAAGAAGAATATCTTAGGACCAATTTGAGCCTTGTATATATGTCTGCCAGCAGAATTTTTGCCAATATGCAATATTGCCTTGTAATATGTGACACAATGAAAGATTAAATTCAGTAGAATAATTTATTCACACAGTTGAGAATATAAACTGGAATTCTAGGATGAGAAGGTGGTCTGACTAGTAATGCTTCCACACTAGCAAATGTCTAAAATGTCTTTAGGTAAACAAAACAAAAAAAATCACAGAAATGTTTAATTTTTACCAATATTTTCTCTCCAATAAAATAAAAATGCAATCACATTCCATTATACAGATAGTTTTAATTCCAATGTATTTCTATATCCCACCAAAACATATCCCAAAATATCTACTAAATATTAAAAAATAAATTGTATTACCTTAAAATAGAAAGTTGTTTTAACCATGTAGATGTGCTTTAAATTTTAATTTCATTGTCGACTGTTCTTATTTTTAAAATATTAGTTTATTCCTCTCAAATAAATATCTAATCATGATTTAAAACCACATGTACTATAATAATTTATAGAAAAACAACATTCCTCTACCTCACTCTTCTCCATCTCTTAGTCTGCTTCCGTAGGCTACCACATTCAAGTACTTAGTTGTTTCTCCTGGTATCAAACTTTATAATTATAAAGAATATGTTGAGAGGTTAGTACTCTCTGATATTAATTTTAGACATTGCCTAATAAATCTTATTTTGCCACTCTTCCATCATTTTCCCGGTATGACTATACATTTTTTTTTGTCATATTAACATACAATTTAGAAATTTTACATTTATTATTAAAATTGTGAGTTGCCTAGACTAAATGGTGTAAAGCACCATCAATTGTTGTTATTTAGAATAGCTATGTTCTATACAGTGGCTGAAAACAATGAATTACAAATAATGAACAACTGCGCTCAGATGAAATACAGGGTTACATTTCTAACAGGCTCTGGTCATTGTAAGTGTCAACTAATCGGTTTATAACCTTGTTCTGTTAAAGTCACCTTACTTAATATACACTGATGAATGACTGACATTTAGGTCACGGCCAACAGCACTGCAACGTATGCCTGAATGATGCTTATCTAACACCCACATTTTCTCCATGAGGTACGTAGGAGAGCTTCCTTGCACTGAAACACTAGACAGCACTTCAGCAGTGCCTTTGGAGACCTTTTAAAACAGTGAAATTATAACTAAAATACACAAAGATGTGATACTAAATAGACAGCGAAAAGGACACTTGTAAATAGTAAGAGGGCAGAAAAAGAAGGCAGAGTTTCCTTCCCTTGACCTCAGCTGAGGATTTGGATGTGGAGTGTCTCAATTCTTTTGCTGCTTTTCACATGTTTGTGACTGACTGCAAAAGCAATGAGTATCGATATGGAGGCCAAAGTAATTTCGATGTGTAGGTTAATCTGCAAATATGCAAATAGTGAATAATAAAGCCTGACTGTAATGTGACTGCAGTTCTATTTCCTCTTGGGCAATAGAACTATTTCCCCTTGGTTTTCAATCCTTAATTTTTTTCTTTTTTTTTCTTGTCTGTTTACATTTATTAAAGAAAAATAGGCTTTTCTTATTGTATCAAAAAATAATTTTTAAAAAATTTATTATAAAGATGTGGGGTACAATTCAGGGTTAGATATATATACTGATCATGCAGATACCCTTGTTGATGAGGTATGCCCCTCCCTCCCCTAGCAGTTTCCCTCAACTCCCAATCCCACCCCCTTCCTTCCCTGACAGTTTCCCACTAATGCCAATCACTTTCTTATAGTATTATCATTGTTCAAGGTCCGCTTATGAGTCAGAGCATGTGGTACTCTGTTCTTTGTTTCTGTGATAAATCACTGAGTATGATCGACTCAAATCATCCAAGTTGCTGCAAAGTCCATATATTTGTCCTTCTTTATGACTGCATAATATTCCATTGTGTATATGTACCACCTTTTTTCCTTAATTTTTTTCAAACTCACCCATATCTCTAAACATTTCCCTCCACCATATGCTCCTTTCCAGACTAGAATGTGAGGTCAGGGGAATACCTTTAGCCATCCTTCTAGGGATGTTCCTCTCGTTCCTTGATCTCATGTCTCCCTGCTCATTTTGCTGAGAAGGTTCTCCAACAGCGTTCTAAGAAAGTATGTTTCCCAGGTAAATATTTTCAGACCTTAAATATGTGAGAACAGCTTCATCACACTCTCACTCTAAATGACAGTAGAGTTTGGCGTAAGCTTCTAGATTAAGAATAATTTTTCATTAGCAGTTGGAAATTTAACAAAAGTTGTTGACTTCTAGCAATGGTTGAAAAATGAATGCTATTCTTATTCGTCACATTTGTTTTTATTTTTGTTTTTGCTCTTTCCTACGGATATTTTAAAAATTCTATGGTTTTAAACTTTCAAAATTATGAATCAAGTTAAATCTGTTTAAATGTATAATACACAGCACATGGGGGATTGGACCTATTATATTGGATACTCTTTTTCAGTTCCTTCAATTTGTGCAATATTTCTGTGACAGTCACTTTCCTTTGTTCTATTCATTTTTTATTAAATTCCTATAAATTAGTTGTTGGATCTCCTAACTGATTTTCTAATTTTAAAAGTTTTACCTCCTATTTTTCATCTAACTTGATTACATTTTTAAAATTTATTTTGGTGTATTTTTCAAGTGTTCTATTGATCTTTAAAAATGAAAGAGCTGTAATGTTTAAATTCTAAAATGCCC
Source organism: Tarsius wallacei (assembly GCA_963574415.1). NCBI lineage: Eukaryota > Metazoa > Chordata > Mammalia > Primates > Tarsiidae > Tarsius > Tarsius wallacei. Next base: position 16,116 of record CAUYQG010091773.1, read on the forward strand.
TTTTCTTAGTAATTAAAAATGTTGGTTGCTTATATGATTATTGTTTTCCAATAACATCATTCTCTTTTGTCATGCTCTTCTGTCATAAAAATTTTCCTTATATCACCTATCTCACTTCTAACTTCTTTCTTTTTCCTGTGAGTTTGTTTCTTATCTGCTTGGTATTTTTGTTTCTGTCTCACAAATTGGAGGCTTTTCTCCAAAGCTGCCTGTTTTGGGTTGATTTTATATAGCACTTAAGAGTGAACCTCTAGAAAACTGATTGGAGTCTCTGTATATAGGCCTTGGGCTCTTCCCACAGGAATAAGAGGGATAAATGTCTGATTGCTCATGTAGAAAAAAGGACTGATTATGACTGCGCTTTGACGAAACTTTCAAACCGTTTATCTATTTATTGCCCACTGTCATGTTCACTTTCTGTAGGAACAAGGGTGTTCAATCTTTTATCCTTGTGAGACCCAACTGCTAAGTTTCAAGAATTTTGCAAGTCTATTGTTAAACACAACAATTATTAAAAATCAAATTATATATACTTACTATCAAAAATATTATATTAAAGCATAAAAACATAGATTCAAAAAAAATTATATTCTAAACTGAATAATTATTAATGATTTTATGATCATTCTGCTACTATTCATAATTGTGAATTATGAAGTGTTATATATATTCATATCTATATATATATATCTGTTGGGTAAATAGCTTTAATGATGATGTGATTCTTTCCAAACCCATTTCAGTGATATCACATTGGTAACTTGAAATTGGCTATGGTGAGAATATTTACAACATGGGAATTGGCAAATGCTACAAGTCAGAGCTTGACTTAATGTTTTGTCAATTGTCTAGATTTAAGACTGTGGTGGAGAAAATGTTAACAATGCAAGTAAAATGCTGTTGTGTCTGTAGCTGTTATACTGTGTATTCACAATGTGATTGTTGTATGAACAACAAATTGAGAAAATATTCTTTCAGTATTTCAAAGCTATTACCCAATTCAGTAAAGAATTTGCTTACATTATTGGTGAAAATGCCAAGCTTTCGCATAGGTATTCCTTGGTTCGCTTTCATTTGCTAACTCATACAAACATATATGGTAACCCCGTTCATAGTAGAAATAGATCTGTTCATCAAAAGTAACCATAGATTAACTATTGATACCAGTGTTTTGTAAAAATTAACAAAAACCTCATTGAGAATTAAACCACTGTATTAATTTTACCATAAAAACATCGTGCATTTTATTGTAAACTATTATCTTTTTATTATCTGTAAACTGTGTTGATGACAGACTTTAGTACACATATACATGCATACATTTTTAGAGAGCTAGTTGTTAAATATTTACCAGCTATATAGGCACTTAATTTAAGCTTTCTCCCTCTGATATTCTGTTATAATTTATATTAACTCTTTCCATGGTCAGTAATTTATTTATCTCTTTTGTCTACTTTCATTTCTTTATTTTGTCTCCTCATTCTGGTGGATGTGGTGTTGATGTTGGGGTATTTATTTCTTTACTCTTGGTGGAGTTTTGGGGAGTGTGAATAGAAATAAAAATGTCGTGTGCAGCTATATATAACTAAGAGTCCTGGAACCAATTTGATTTTAGCACAGCTCAATCACTCATTTACTTAGTGGTTTGACAGATATTTACTGAGTACCCAGTGCAGATTTGTAAAACACAGAATTGGTTCTCAAGAAATTTTTTAAAATAAGAGGGAAGGCATAAAGATATATAAATAAATATAAGGTTAAAATGTGATACATGGCATAAAAGATAGAAATATTGTGTCAGAAGAAACTCAGAGAAGGTGATTTTTATCAGCTGAGGAGATCATTAAACAACTCATGAAAAATGATGTGCTGTAAAATCTGAATCTGAAGAGATAGGCAAGACTTGGCTATGGAGAGAGAAGACCCGTAGGCAGAAGACACTATTAATTGAAGAAAACTAAGCAAAGGCATAGAAATAGGGAAGTATATCTAATCAATACAAATTTGAATACTTAAGTTTGCCTCATGAGTGTAGCTAGAGGAAAACTATTAATAAACTGATTTTTGTTCTCTTCTTTCCTTGATCATAGACTGCATTCCTGGGATCTGCAACCTAAAGAGAAGCTAAAACTTAAGTTGCGTCATTTTGAGTCTAATAACTTAATCAAATGAATACTCTGTAAAAATAATCAGAAAATTACATATAACTTTAAACAATGCAAGGGGAATTTTATGTGTGGGCTAATGCCTTTCATTATATTAAAAAATGGTAGAACAACTAATACTAAAATTAGATCTAAAATTTATAGCAGACTTTTTCCTAAACTAGGTTTAAATTCTAAACTTTAAAATTGTGACAAGATTTTCTGACTCAGAATTGTGAAAATCTATAGAAATGGCCATGAAAGTATATGAACATCTTGTTACAGATCCATTTTCAATGATACCGATCAAATCTACACAGGGCCTCGGTGGGATGCTGTCCTCCTAGCAACTGCTGGAAGGTCATATCCTGGGGGAGGAATACTGTAAATGCTCTAATGCTCTATTAACTAATATTATTGAGATGTGATCCAAGACTGCCCAAATTATTCTAATATTGCCTGTAATAGCCTTTGCTTATTAAATGGCATCAGTATTTCTACATCTTAAAGGCATTATTTTTCTTTCTTTACTGGAAGATTTCAGTTGAATCATTAGAAATAATTTTCCAAAGAATCATATATTACTTTTTAAACTAAAAGTAAAGGGAATTAATATAAAATACTGCTTAAAATAAAACTGCAAATAATGACAAAGTGATTAGAATGAATGCTTTAGGCAAGTTACTGCAAATATCACTGGAGAACTACATTAAAGTCATTTGATTTTACATTTGTTTCTTAAAAGCAATATATTCCTATGTTTATTTTTCATATTTTATTAAAGACAAATGATCTCATTCTGTTCTCATGTAGTAAGTTGTAAATCCCACAAAATAAGGCTAAATTAATACAAGATATTCCAATAGAAGAATGACCATTATGTCAAGCAGTTTTAATCATGACTAGTATGTATTTGAAAAATGCCAATCACCCAAAGAAAAGTGAATATATCAAAGTGTTATTTGAAAATTATGAAACATTGGAATACTTTTTAAACAAAGCTCACAGCCTACTAACTTTTAATATTTTCTTTTCAAGTATTTTATCACTAGATAAAGATCTAAACATCAATCATAGTCTTAATTATTAATAGTTATTGCCTCTTTTCATTGATTGGGGGATCAGATTATATACTTAAATTCAAATCTTAAACTATTTGCTAGTGAATCATCCTGTTGGCAACAGCTATGGTTCATTACAAAGATATTAAAGAAGTCCTCAGTCATGTGTGTTCATGGAAAAGAACTACTACACATTTCCAAGATTTAACAAAGCATCACATCAAAAATTTTAATGAATTAATTAAAAATAACCTCTTATCCTATCTACTGCCAAAACCAAAGTTGTCAGAGGATCTAGCAAATATCAAGTGCTTCGAAATGTTGACCATTTTTATTATCCCAGGACAGAACTACTTAGAGTCAGAAAAACAGCACTTTGGAAACATTTTAATAGCCTGAATATCTCATCTATTTCAGTTCTGTAACATTTTCTGAATACCTACTTTGTAAAGTTTTCTTTAAATATATTGCCTATGAGGGAGAATATTGTATCCTGGGAGAATCCAGGTCACTTTGTTGGCAGAATTATAGAATTCTTACTAGACTAGTTATTATTTTTTTGAAGAATAGTCAAGGAAAATTTAATAAATATTTATCAGCTCATGGTATTTCCATTGTTCCAGTCATATTTACTAAAGTGTCACTTTCTAATAATATCCTAAATTATTTTACCCATGAAAAATTGAAAGTCTTTTCTCTAAAACCGGGAACAAAACAAGGATGTCTATGTTCACCAACTTAACACAACATAATGCTGGGAGACTTGGCCAGTTCAATTAGATAAGAGAAATAAAATTCAGACGAATTGGAAAGTCAAATTATCCTTGTTTGCTGATGATATGATCTTGTATTTTAAAAACCTCCACTGTAAAACTATTAGAATTAATAAGTAAACTCAGTAAAGTTGCAGTATACAAAATTAATATACAAATACCAGTAACATTTCTATATGTCAATAGTGAACAATTAAAAAAAACCTAGATGGGCAAGCAAGACCTCGTCTCTACAATAAATCAAAAAATTAGCCTGGCGTGGTAGCGCGTGCCTGTAGTTCCAGCTACTTGGAAGGTTAAGGCAGAAGGATCGCCAAAGCCCAGCAGGTCAAGGCTGCGGTGGCCGGGAGCGGCCACTGCACTTCAGTCTGGGCAATGGAGTAAGACTCCAACTCAAAAAAAAAAAAAAATATATATATATATATGTATGTATGTATGTATGCTAAGTGCTTACTCTGTGCCAAATATTCAGTTAACAAATACTTATGGGATTTTTTTTTAAAAAGATATTTTGCTAAAAAGCCACAACATGTATGAGTGCTATCATTATACATTTTTTTCCCTTCAGAAATAAAAGCCAGCTTTAAATGAACTCAAATCCCAAAAAGTTCATATGAGAGTTGAGATTCACAGCCTATAAGCATTGGTCAGTTTTTAGGCTCTAAGAAAGCATGTTCTTCCAACCACTCTTAACAGTGGGAGAGAAATTGAATTCCTAGGATTTAATTATAGGGCACATTGAACAGGAGGAAGGAATGGTATGACATAGGAAAAATAAAGTGTGTAATCAAATTTTAATTTGAAGACCAATTCACAACATACTGGTCTTGTGCCCTGGACAAATATTTAATGCCTCTGGGCCTCCAAGGTGAGAACAGGTAACACCCAAGGTCACAGAGTTGTTCCAAAAGTGAATTGAAGTAATACATGTGAGATCTTGGGACAACGCTTCCCTAAAGTTAGACAATCAAGAGATGCTGGCTCCCTTGGCCTCTTGCCTTAATTCTGGTTCTATAGACCACAATGTTCTAGAAAGCAAGAATTGCATCTTATGCATCTTTGCATCCTGGACACCTGGGATTTTGGTGGTACACATTTCACTCGATAAATCATCACTGAACCAAAATGAATTGACAGAAAAGCCACCAAAAAGATATTTTGGGGGAAATGTAAATGTTTCTTTACCCTCCTTCCCAGAAGTCAGTATTAGATAGAATCTCCAAGAAAGGAATTTCCAGAAATTAGAAGAAATATCCTGAAAGAGCCAAAGCAAATCCCTCCAGTAATATCTGGCTTTGAAAGGTGTGGTTATTGAAAAAAATCTCTCTTTCACTTTTCAGGCCTCTTCCTCGTGTAACTTTGGAGATATTCATGCATGGAAATGTAAGGCAGGGCACAGAACATAAATTTGACAGGTACCCCAAATATTTATATATATTTATGAACTCTCAAGCTCTGGGTAGACTACTGGTGAAAATACAAACATAGTAGACAGAGCATAGATGCTGAAGAGAGGGCACAGCTCAAAAATCTCGTAAGCAAGGAACGTGATTAATAGCCAATATGATTCTCAAGATACACATATCAAGTGGGAAGTGCTGCAATTAGACTCCTTGAGTTTGGGTCAGGGAAACACCATGGGCTTGTGCTTAATGCAGATGTGAAGAGGAGTAATAAATGTTGTTTCCCTACAATGTGCTGTAGCCACCAAGTGAAACCCAGCGTACCCATAACAAGGGCCAAGAGTAAAATACCAAAGCTTACTGAAGAAACTGGTCTTAGAACAGGGGGATACAAGGTAATTAAGAGCATGTCTTCCTAATTCAAAAGCATATTTTCACCTCTATAAGCAATTTTAGGACACGGTGTACTTTTAAAATTTGGTTTCCCTGGGTACCCCTAGTCCCTGCTACTGGGGAGGCTGAAGCGGGAGAATCACTTGAGCACAGAAGTTCAAGGCCAGCCTGGGCAATATAGTGAGGCCCTTCTCTAAAATAATATAAATAAATCAATAAATTGGCTTCTAACATTTATATTGTCTGCATGCCATGATGATGATAATAAGTAAAATATGAAAAACTACAAGTCAGAATTTGTTACTTTATCCTATGTCAACTATTTGCCACCTTATTATTTAACATTTTCCTATGTCCAACCAAACCCCACTGTGACATCTTTTTGTATTCTCACTTGCCAAATTCTACATGACCTATGCTGTCAAATGAACTATGGTTCTTTCACAATGATTCTAGATTTAGTAAACTGTATCTTTATTTGCTGTCTAGGAATTAGTTGGGAATGAGTTTCCTACTCCAAAAATATTGGAAGCCACCAGGTAAGCCAAGGTCCCTCCTAGAAACTCTAGAGTGGCAGAAATTTAACTGAGTCACATCAGAGAGCATCTGGCAGCTAAGACTTTGCTTCAGTGGTTATTCAGGCTTTATTCAAATGAATATGGGCTCTGCAAGCCACTTTGTGTTCTAGAAGAAAAACAACAGATGCTGATGCTTGGGAAGCAGAAAGGATTATGTTTTTCCTTAAAATTAGAGCCTCTGAAATCATGGTTTCTGAAGTACCTTCTCTGGTGTGACCCCTGTCATGACTCTCTTCATTAGACTCCATCAGCCCAAGTCAACTCATACACACAACCCAAATTTCCTGTAATGAGGGATTGCCGATCAGAAACACTACCCAGCTATGTTAAGTCTCAAGTTGTTGAATTAGGTAGGCATAACTTTAAATATTAAACAATCTTTCCAGCCCCTAGTTATTGTCACTCACTACAAGAGACATATGTCATATTATCTGCCCAACATTGTTTCTCCTTGTCTAACAACAGCATCCCTTTTGCCTTTGGATAATTATCCTTCTGCCAATCCAAGTAGTGCTGGGGTACCTAGGGAGAAAATCAATTCTCAAGAAGGGCCAGCAGGATCGTCCCTAGATTTTACACATGGACACTGAGGGGAAGGCAATCTCTCTCTTTGAGCATCACTCTCTGGCCTTATGAAGCCTGGAGCCTTCTCTGCACACTTGTCCACGCCCTACACAACCTTGGTCATTTGAAGGTCAGTCAAAAAGATAAGCCAGAGATAAGACCTAAATCTAAATCCCTGGATCCAGCCACACCTGAGCCTAGATCAGCCTCTGAGCTTTGAAACTTCATATGCCAATAGTAGACCTTTTGAAATTTAAAGAGTTCTTTCTAACACATGCACATGTTTTCATGCACAGATCCCACCTTTAGGCTCCTTTAATTTGTTACTCAGCACTTTTACCCACAAGACTGGGTTCAAATATTTCTTCCCACACACCTAAATCCATACAGAACATAGGTCTTTTCTTCTCTTGGTTACAGATCCACCCAATTTTATTTCATGATAAAAATTACCTCACCAATTGAGCTGCCATCATCAGAGATCTATCCTCTTAGGAAGTTCTCATAAAATTTTCCTCTCATTAAGGCATTGTGTCCTTGCCTCACTTCCCTGATCTAATTTGCTAGAATTATTCTCTCTGAATTTTCCCTTCCATTCTTCACTCTGCTGTACTTATTTTCTTTCTTCTTTGCTCTCTTTTTTTAAGTTTTCCTAGAGCAAGGGTTATTAATGAAGTTGGTAGACGAGCTATTACTGTGCTTCAGGGATGTTTCGAAGTCCCCTGAAATGATATGCAAGTTTTGCATGAATATTCATATGTGTGTGTATTTGTTATCAATTGCTGTGTAACAAATTACCCGAGCGTAAAACAATAAACATTTATCATTTCACAGTTTCTGTGGGTCAGAAATCTAGATACGGCTCAGCTGGTGCCTCTGTCTCCTACAATGCAGCATTCAAGGTATCAGGTAGGGATTTTTTGCCACATCTAAAGACTCTGCTAAAGAAAAGCATACTTCTGAGCTCCTTCATGTGGTTACTTGGCAGGATTCAGTTTCTCCTAGGTTGTTAGCTGGGACCTACCAGTTCTTTGCTACATGAGCCTCTCACAGGACAGCTCACACAGTAGAAGCAGGATTCCCTCAGAACGAGCCAGCAAGAATAAGAGAGGAAAGCAAGACGGATGCCATAGTCTTTGTAATTTAATCTCAGTCACACCACCCCATCTCTTTTGCTTTGGAGATTTGAAGCAAGTTACTAGACCCAGCCCATCCTCAGGGGAAGGGAGTTACACAGAAATGTGACTATCAGGGGGCAGCAATCACTGGGGTCACTGTAGAGGCTGTCTATGACACTCCATTTAGAAAAGGAAGAGGATTTGTATCTTTTATAACTTTTTAAAAAATTTCTGAATCAACATTTGTATCATCTCTTTGTTTTTGTTTCAACCATCAGTTCTGCCCCAAGTCTCCTACATGCATTTTCCACAAGTCACTGGAAACCTTCTCTTTGTAACTGAAGTTTGAGTTAACTTCCTCCTAGCAATCTTCATCGTCGTATCCCCTTCTGTTAAGGTTGTATGATGAAAAGATCCTCGGTTATCATCCACCCCCATTAGAAACATACAACACAAACTTCAGCGCATGGTTACTTGATGAGAAGTGGAGTGTTTTGATCACACAGGGCAAGAACCTGTTTTGTAGAACTTTGGTTTTTTACACTTTTTGGTCTCAGAAACCCCTTTATACTCTTAAAAATTATTGGGGACTGATATATAGTGGGTGCCAAAAAAAACTGTATACACATTTTAAGTATGACGTTTGCTCAAAAGATGGCAGTAATCAAGTGAATGCTAGCATCACCATCAGACAGGCAGGACAGTCAAAGAAAATGGCAGAAGCACAGTTGAACAAACGTCCATACTACATATTGCTGCAGTAATTCAATTCAATTTCAAAAAGTAATACATAGATAACATTTCTTAAAATGTATATTTTTTTGGCACTCCTTGTAGTTTGGATTGTTGTCCCTTCTATTATTAATACATCTCATATTGAAATGTGATCCCCAGTGTTGGAGGTGGGGCCGAGTGGAAGGTGATTGAGTCATGGTGGAGGATCCTCATGACTGGCTTGGTGCCATTCTCGTGGTATTGAGTGAGTTCTCCCTCTGTTAGTTCACATGCGAGCTGGTTGATCCAAAGACTGGCACCTCCTTCTACCCCTATTGTTCCTGCTCTTGCTATGTGACATAACTGCTTCTTCTCTGCCTTCCACCATGAGCTTCCTGAAACCTTACCAGAAGCCTGACAGATGCCAGCACTGTGCAGAACCATAAGCCAAAATAAACCTTTTTTTCTTTATAATTTACCTAGCCTCAGGTATTTCTTTTTTAGCAAGGCAGAACAAACCAATATAAAGACCCTAAGGAACTTTTGTTTTTGTAGGTTATGATTATTGGCATATACTGTCTTAAAAATGAAAACTGAGGAATTTTTAAATGTTTTTAAAATAATAAACCCATTATTTGCTAACATAAACATTTTCATGAAAAATAAAAATATTTTGTTTTTTAAGACAAAAAAATTAGCACCAGAGGCAACGTTTTAACATTTTTAGAAATCTCCTTAATGTCTGACTTAATAGAAGACAGCTGGATTCTCATATCTGTTTCTGCACTCAAACTTTATAATATGTTGCTTTGGTTGAAGTAGATGAGGAAAATCTGGACTCATACAGTCATAAAGCTATGTCACTGTAAAAAGGAAAAGTATTTTTGTAGCCTTTTCATGTAATTGTAGATATTCTTTTGTGATGATATGCCAAAACTTGACAATGATAGTTACGTAAAGGTTATAGTATGTGGAATCTGAAACCATATAAATGACTTCTTGTTACATTCTATTACATTAAATTCCACTGTTCTATCTTATACTTTGAATGGATCTTTAACTAATGCATGATTTTGTAGTATCATGCATAGGCCATTTAAAAAAAGTTCCATTCACTGAAATTTCAACATTTTTCAAATTTTGGCACATTTTGTTACAAAATATGAAGAAATCACATTTGTAAATATTATAGATCTACATTTGTAAATATCATGTGGCTACAGGTATTGGGAAGTAGTCGAATCATGATGGAGATCACAAGTTTTCCAAAGTTCTAAATTTCACTTGAAAGTCTAAGTTTTATCACTGGCTGTAAATACTATCAGTTATTTTCCTTGAAGTAACAAGCACGCTACATTCATTTTTGAGAAAATATCTGTTGAATACCCAAACCCAAATAACCATAGTTTATCTATCAGTAGCTTTCAAATGAAAATAGTGTTACACACACACACACAAAGTATCTAGTTCAACTTAAAATGAGTGATTTGGTCTGGGTATGGTGACTCCTGCCTGTAGTCCCATCAACTCAAGAGGATGAGATGGGAGGGCTGCTTAAAGCCAAGAGTTAGAGGTTACAGTAAAAACAATGATTGCACTGCTACAGTACAGACTGGGTGACAGAGCGAGACCCTGTCTCTAAAAGATAAATAAATAAATAAACAAACAGAAAGAAGTGTTTTCTTTGAGACAACCATTGTACATTCTGATACAGCAGAAAGTTTTCCTACTTCCCATTTGATTGCATAGAATATTACAAAGAATAAAGTGTTGAGATTTCATAAAGATAATATATTTTTTTATCAAGGTCATTTTTAGGTGGCAGTGGCTTTTCTGTTTCCTAGCATGTGTGGTGTATACAATGACCACTCCGCAGCCTGGGGCTACTGCCTGGACCCATCTTAGGCCACCAGCAGTTTACCCACCACTGCTTTTGCACCTACAGTGTAAATGTCCACACAGTGAGGAAAAAAACAAATAACATCTTTTTTTTTTTTTGAGTTGGAGTCTCGCTCTGTCGCCCAGACTGGAGTGCAGTGGCCGCTCCCGGCCACTGCAGCCTCGACCTGCTGGGCTCCAGCAATCCTTCCGCCTCAGCCTTCCAAGTAGCTGGAACTACAGGCACGCGCTACCACGCCCGGCTGATTTTTGATTATTGTAGAGATGAGGTCTCGCCAAGTTGCCCAG